>LUCH01005210.1:21505-42571 GCA_013368495.1 Paragonimus heterotremus | reverse complement strand
CTATGGCAGAAGTTTCGCCAAGGAGAATGACAACGTACTACCATCCGATGTATGTGAGTGTATGTCTGACGTGCAGATGAGTGTACGTGTTTATGGTTTGTTTTTTGCCTTGTGCTATGCAGGAGTTTGCTCAATAAACGAATTCTCTGGCCGAGCGTCTTTTGCGGTCACAACAGACTGACGCTGACTCACTTCATCATCAGTCTCTTCTAACACTGACGCTTTAGCAGAAAGTGTTACTTCTCTCTTATTCGTTATAGGACGTAGTGACAGATAACTGTGCGTGCACTATTGAGTCATCTAATTGCATGACAGCTGAATCGAATGATTTCTTGTTAATCGACCAACCGCAGACACAACATGCAAGGGTCCGCTGATTGATCACACATGTTACAGCAGTACGTAAAGATGGAAGCGTCAAACCATGGCGGATAAACACACAGTAGGCTCACTCAACCTGACGCAGTATGGTTTGCGTATTGCTAACATGTACAGTCACCTAACTTACCCATCTATGCTGTGTGTAAGTGAAACTCTGCCTCATTGCTGACAGACCTACTTTTTATGGATAATCTGTAGACTAGATAAGCTACACAAAACAACGAGCATACATTATGTAGAGTGATTATTTCGAGAGAAAAAAACGACTGACTCGTGAGAAAATACGGAGGAACTTCATAAAAGTGAAAAAGGCGGAAGACTTAGTGTAACCCTATGTTTAATTAGAGAGAACGTAAAACTAAGTATGATCAAAGTAGGAATTTTAAAATCTTAACGTTTTCCGTGCACTTGTCACAGACTGTGGGTATGGTCATCAAAGAGCACAAGCCTGGGATCCAGAGGACACTGTGCAACAGCCAATGTTACTGAGTCAATAGGTCGTAAGAAAATCTTCCGTCTATTGAAGATACGTGTCATAATGCCGTTATACTTACGGTTACTAACAGCTTTTTCTGATCTGTGCTACATGCCTCCTCAGATACAACGTAAAGACTTCTATCTGGGCATTTGACTTGAACAGTTGACTTCACAATGAATTACTTCACACACACAAAATATCGACAGAACGTTTCTTGTAGCCTGAACGATTCAAGGTGAATTTTGATTCTTCTGATGTTTGGAACAGCAATTAACTCACTGATATTAAATCGTTCATAACTTTCTCGCATCTACTGAACCATTAAATTTGAATAAATTGGAAACTCTTTCTGCTCACGATTACATAACTGGGTGAATAAATTTAGAATCTTCAATGATCAAGCTGGAGACACTCCATGTACACCTGAAAACTACAATATTCGCCAGATGCTCGTTTCCCTCCTATGAGCAAAGACCTAGGCGGAAGGTAGATAAGTTTCCACAAAAACAAATCCCTCCTTCAAGACAATAACTTCAGCACCGTTACCGTATATGAGAAACGGGGTGATACGGTCCGAGGTGCTTTTCGTTGAGGACTACTTTTAGCGAGTACTAGAACAAAACTGTACATTTTCGAACTGTTTTTGAGCAAGCCAGCTATTTAGAGTTAGCTCATAAACGGTTTCTCTTGATCACAGACGGCACCCGAAAGTTATCATTTCCTACTTCAGCAGATTAAACTCCTAAGATGAAACGCAGTTCTCCGATGGGTGGCACAAGACTGTCGGTCTTTTGTGATGCTTTCTGCCATGTCTACGGCCTTAGAATACACTCAATTTCCAAACGACAGGCTACAAATGCTATATGCTGAGCACGCACGAGATCGGGTCATTTTTAGAAGATGTACAAATCTTCCAAACACTTTGCTTTAGCGTTATTCACAACAACCAATGCAGCACCCAAAAGTCTGAGACATGGTGTTGCTGGAAACGAGGCGAACAGTGTGCCTTTACTGGCTTTAGTGAATAATAATGGTGAAGTAAAGGATGTCAACCTATTTATTTGTCGAATCTCAAACTAGACAGCCAAACCCGATCCTGAATGGATTTAACAAATAACACATCATATCATCATCATCGTAATCATCATCATCAGCGTTTCCGGTTTTGAGCCGTACTTGTGAGTACGATGGTTTGAGCTGTCTGGTAATGTGCTGTATTGACAACGGTCCATAAAGCAGCACAGTAATAAATGAGTACAACTGTATGGAGAAGAAAAAAGAGGAGACAGTGTTTCCAACCAACGGTGTAAATGATCTCGAATTCCTCAACTGGTACCTACTAACCTTGCCCAGCGGAATGAATGAGGCTTTCGTAGCCTACGGGCACACACTACCGCCCTGCCACTGTGCAGTTTCTTCCAAGAGTCAGCAGCCAAACTGAACAATACGCAACGCGGCAGATACCCTGTTAGAATACAGATCATATGGCCCGACCAGAGAACATACAGGTTTTCCAAATACGCACCGACAGACTGTCGCGCTGTTCACACAGTCAACCCCATTTGATAAAGACTAACTGGCAGAGACAGCGGCGAACGAACACCGAGAATCTACATGCATGTTCCGCACGAGTGGGCCAGATCCTTGAACCGCAAAGCAAAACAAAACATGCACGCATATCACAAACCTTGTTCTTAACCGACAGATGGGCGTCTTCGCAACGCCGCATGTGACAAAGAGTGGTGACCGCACTAAATGCTTTCGCTATCATCGTGAACACCTCGGTAGCAATATTATGAGTTGATATGACGCTACCCAAGTAGGTGTAGAGATCGGTAGTCATCAGCGACCTCCCGCAATAACGAAGATATGGTCAATGTCAACCCGATCCTGTAACAACACCCTTAATTTTAAAGGTACAAAGTGAATACCATACATACCAGCCATATATTTTAATTCGCCCAGTATGATCAGCATGTTCTCCGCGGAATATTTAAGTAAAGCAGTGTTATTCACATAACCAATATCAATCAGCTCACTACCCGGCAGAAACTTCACTTCAAGATCATTGGAACCACTGAGCGCTTATTCCAGTATGTCGTCTGTCACAAGGTTGAAAAAGAATGGGAAAGTCGAACACTCTTATCGAGCACCACTTTAAACAGAGAACGTGTTAGAAAGCTCTTACTAAGTGTGCATTCTACGCTCACAGCGGGTATACAACTTCAATAAATCGACAGACTTCGCCAGGACTCTTTTGTGATGGAGAAAACTCTAGGGAATATATCACGTAATCGAGTCAAAAGTAGCCTCAAGGAAAAAACATACCACGAACCACTGACTGGAAAAGGAGTACCGATGTTCCAGTATCTGACACAAAGTGGAAATACGATCGATACACTTGTGGTCGGATTAAAACCTGTTGGTTCTTCTTTTATGATTTTCTCAGCGTTTTGGCTCTCACTAGCTCGTGATTTGAAATCTCAACAAGGCATCGTCGGAAGGCTTCCGCATGAGTTTGACAGTTCGCCGACGAAATTCGTTCTTTTATGCATACCATTACGTCCTCTGTACGTAATAGTTTTATACAACCGTTCGATAATCTAAAGAGGCCATTAAAAGGTGCCGACATAACCCCGGAATATCACGGAACCCGGCTAACAGTCAAAACAAAAGCTTCATACATCGTAATTCATGTGAATCTCAGTCAAAACGGAAAATCTGTGATACTGTTAAAAAAAATGAAAGAAATCTAAATCAGTGGAAGGTAATAACGGGGGAAGAAAAACGCAGCTGTAAGGGCTTTGAAAAAGTGAAGACACTATCCAGTAGGCAATCATTCATTCATTCATTCGTAACATCCATAAGTTAGGTTCTGGTTCCAGCCACCGCTCACCACAACAGTAACGCGGAATAGGCCAGAAGAAAAATTCTTACCAAAAGAGGACAAGAATGAATAAAACAAAGCTAAACAGAAGAAGAAATAGTATAAACCTACATTGAAATCTCGTATGTCGTTTCTAATCAGTAAGTTGGGCGATGGCGAAGGCCCCAACCGGACATGCAACATCTGCGCACTCTACTCGACGGAACAGTCAGGGTCTTTAGAGGGTGGTTGTTTCACCACACTGTGGTTTCAGATAACTTTTGATAGTCTGAGTAAATAACCTCCGGTGTAATAAATGCTTAGGTGACATGAAGAGTCGTGACCCAACCATCACTGTAAAGCAGCGAGGACCGTACAGACCGCAATATTCGATTGGTCGATGCACAAAAGTATCGCTTATTTCAGAGGCCCACCTGAAATACACGTCAATTACAAGCGGCTGCGTAGTTGTACGTCGATTATTGTTGTATTTACAATCGGACAACAGCAGTAGCGTGAAAATATCAACGCCCGTAATAGCTGAAGTAGATACACAGTTTTAACATCAACGCAAAGCTACTGTACAGCATCGTGACTAAACGCACTAAAAGCCGTCCTGCGATCTTAAGACTGTCTGAAGGAGATAATGTCACTATCTAGAGATGGTTACTATTTTTAGGACTCAATATGTTAACGTTTTTGTTAACAACCAATCACAGTTGGGAGTAATACTCCCGGTGACTTCACGGCCACAACTATCAAGCCATGTATAGCGCTTCAAAAGCTAGAAAGGTTTTTTTTAAAGACAAATCGTTTGGCCCTGATCTTATTTTTAAAATGGCATTGAAGACTTACACAGGAAAACTGAAAGGACTATTAAATGGGTTACACAAGCGTTCGCTAGAGCTCACATTTCCAAGGGGAAGGGTGTGAAAGCAACAAGTCTACCAAGTGCAGGTCACTTGCCATCTTGCCTCAACAGTTTTGGAAAGCAGAACTGAGTAATAGTCGAGAGTTTACATTGTACACCGTACACTATTTCCAGAGTATCAACATGGATTTTGAAGAAGCTTTTGATATCGAACAAACTTGTCTGAAGCCAGGGAGCGATGGGCCAAAGTTGCTGATGGAGGTAAATCAGCAGATGAACTTTTGAGGTTTTTTCGGTTGTTCTGAACCTCCCGCTTATACAGCTTTCTCTTTACTGATATGTTCTCATCTTGAGTTGAATAATCAAAACTTGTCGACCACTTCTTATTAAAGCAAATTGTATAACTAACAGAGTAAAACGTAGGATGTTTTATCGCTTCGTTTACTTCTCTACTGGGTTAAGTCTTCACGTATATGTCCGAGGCGATTTTACTTCCATCTACACCATGTTTCATTAGTTGTCGCATACTCTGAGGCATACTCTCACGTTAAATACAAGGTTACTATCAAAAGCTGAAACACCAGAAAATCCACTTGAAATGTAACATTCTTTTAGTGTTGGAGCGCGTTCAATTTAGAACACCCTACCAAAGTTTGTCATAACGGTCCCATCAATAGGTGACGTCAAGCAAAGACTTGATGCACACATTCAGGATGTTTTCCGACCTCCGGATCAGCTTAGCCATCAGAACAGTTTTAAAATGGTGTAAGACCTGTAGCGTCAATGTTGATAAGTCATTTTTACTGAGGTGCGATTGCATCATGTTTGATTTCTGCGCACAAATCGCACTTCTCTTTTTATGTTCAAAGTAACAGATATAGTTTGACACACGCTCTGATGAGTCTTACTACATATGAAACGAAACCCAGATTAATTTTCCTCACTTGTCTTACTGATAATTAGTTTGGTAGATTGATAATTTTAGATGAGACCCAATTGTGAAAAATCAAGGCTTCGGCTGGACTCAAACCAGCGACAGAAACAGCATGCCCAAACGGGGTAATCGCTCTACCAGCTGAGCTATGAAACCACACTAGGAGCTTGGAAATTTCACATTTGGACTCTCTCTATGCTCAACCGTGATGTTGATGGATTTCAGTATGAACTGTTTGAAAAATCCTGCCAGGGCAGTAGATCTCCTGGATCATTTGGTGGATTCCATATAAGACAATGGGACGAGTGGGTAACAGAGTCTAAATGTGAAATTTCCGACTTGGACCTCGTACAACTTATTTGCCTATTATTTATGCTCTTTTTTATAACCGTCCACCTCACAATCGAGTGTACTGCAAGGTTTCTCCAAAAAGTAAAACCCCGATGATTCCAACAATTATTTGGACAAGCGATGGTATATTCGTATCATTCCGAAGTAAGCGCAACGAAAAGGTCACATTGCTCACGCGATCATCACACTTTATGTGGCCCAATTGACAGAGACAGTGACAGTCAAACACAGTAAGGCTGCCCATATCCTTGTCGCGAACTGGCCATGGTTCCGAACAATAAACGGAAATGAAACACACGTAAACAACATGTAGCCCTACTATCAGCGACAACCGGAGGTCAGTTCGACGCCAGCAATTACGCACACCGACAAAATTCACAGGTGCCTCCCATATTCTACCTGATATCCCATGTCAACCAGATAGCACTACAACATTGAGTGAAATGGTTGATACTCTCAAGTTGATTGTGTGGAGCGCATTTCCGTAACTATTCTTTGTTTATATCGCACCAATCAATATCACTATTCTCTTTCTTTATTTGCTATGGTGCAACTAAAAACGAATAAATCCTATACTCCGGGCCTATAACTTTCTATTTTTCGTCTAACGCACGTTTTGATGGATATCCAACATACAATAAGTTTGAAACATTGAGTTCCCTTTATCCAGTTCATTAAGATGACAACAACAAGTTATTTGTTTTGTAATGGCCATGATGGTGCGTCCCGAACGACCTGATGCCGATTCCAGCTGCCAAACATCCACAGAAATTTAGAACAATTAGTTTCGTACGGTAAATATTTACGTCACGGAATCCTATGCATCGGATTCAAACAAACTTAACGTTCTCATCAACTACACCTCATCTACTTTCCAGGAGCATGTGGTTAAGAACAGCACATTGGATGATGCACTTAATACCCTTGAGAAGCTTTGTGTGATACTCCCGAAAGAGGTTTTGGCACGACATCTACTGTCTATACGCATGCAAGAAACGGGTCAAAGTCCGGAGCAGCTCCCTTAAGTTCTTAAATTGTTGATGGAAGACTGCACTATCAAGTCCGCCTCGGCTGAACGAAACCAAAACGATAGGGATGTGATGTGTTCATTAGTGGAATGCAGTCAACACTGTGAGACAGTACCCTCTGGAAAATAAATCACTCGGTTCGGATGTTCACACCAATCCTCGAATTCCGCGTCAATTTCTAATCCAGGTGCGCCGAAACACTTTCAACTTCTATCGCGTGAATAAAGAATATTTGCAGCCGCGAACGTACGGTGAGATTTCTGGGGTTACATTGGACACGCTAGTTGTGTGTCTTGTTAAGGATACCGTGTGCAAAATTCGTCATAAAAGTACTCACTATTAGAGAGTCTGCCGATCAGCCACATGGTTATCTTCGATGACCGTATCTGCTACTCCTTAGTATTTATCAGGTGCACTTGTGCAAGTTTTTGTTAATGAGATATCTCAACAAGCTCTAAAAGACACTGGCGGTTCCGAATTACATTTCTAGTTTTTTCGTTCAAAATTGACGTTTTAAGACGAAGTAGTCACACAGTTCCTTGAAAATGATAAATGGATTGAGAATAACAACGTTACGAGCAAGTTGTAATATTCTTCGTTCCAGCCACCTCCAGCGGTTTTTTTCAGGTGTGTTGTAATCAAACACATTTACAAACTTATTCTGGTAGGTATCTCAACTTCAACTCGTCGCATCCAGTCAGTATGAAGAGGACAGTCATCTGACCGCTCGGTGATGGAGCTAATAAGACATGTACCAGTGTGGAACAGAGATTTCTTGCGTAAAAGAAATGCTAACCGTTAATCAATATCCAAACGCATTTATTAGAAATACAATTAAGCACATGTCGATTAAGCGGGAGACCAAAACTTTCAAGACTATTATGCAAATATCTATTGTGAACAAACATCTGAAAAAATTCGCTCCATCCTATCTGAGTACGATGCACGAACCGTATTTCGGTTAGATAATACCTTAGAACGACTGGTGATGCATCCTAAAGATCCAGTTTCTATGGGCGACCAAACAGAGTGTGTTTACGAAATTAAATGCGGCGACTGCAATGCCAACTACATAGGAGAGACAAGCAGACAATTGAAAGTACGTGTTGCGGAACACAAGAGGCACAGGAGGTGTCCTCCTAAAGACGCATATCCACTTCAGAAGCTAGAGAAGGATTCGTCCATCGTACTACATGCAGTGTCAGAGAATCACAACGTAGGTTTTGATCAAGCTCAAGTGCGTAACAAGGTTCTGCCTTCCCATGCAAAGCGATGCTGCGCTGAAGCTCTCACCATTTACACACAACACGCTTGTGATAATCTCAGTGATAGCAAACCCATCTTCAGTGTGGTGTGGATGGATAAACAACACCAGACACATACACATTTTACCTACATCAGTCTCAACCCAAGTTATTGAGCAAAAGAGTTCGGCTAACCAGTTCACATGTCTTCTGCTTTCCATGTGCCTTCAGGCGTTGATTATTTTCTGAGGCCAAGAAAACTGGTAAACATTAGGGCCTTCAATGTCCGCACTCTCTGACAAGTCGGTCAGCAAGCTGCTCTGGCTAGTACTCTCTCAAGTCGGGAACTTGATGTGTGATGTGTGTTGAAGACGCGAGTCTACGATTCTAGCACGGTTATCCATTCGAGCTCACCTCTAGATAACTGTCGATCCAAGCGCTTCTCTCTCAGGGCTTCTGGTGACGCTGAAGCTGAATCTCGCAGTCAAGCTGGAGTGGGAAGCGCATTGAGTTCCAGAGCAGAGAAATGCTTGTTCGATTGGATCCCAGTGAACAGTCGCTTGTGCACTGTCACACTCAATACATCGGTAAAAGTCTGTCGATGCAAATCAGAAAGGCGTTGTATATTCATTATGTCGCCGTACGCTCCGACGGACAGCTGTTCGAATCATACCAAGGATGCGTTCTATGACGCCCTCGTTGACCTTCTGAGGCAAATTAAACACTCAAACATCAGCATACTGGCGGGCGATTCCAATGCTCAGCTTGCTCGTCGTTCTTTAGATGAGAAGCGGCTAGGAGGTATGTTTTGTGTCCTGACACAACGCACTGATAATGGCGAAAGACTATTGCAGTTGTGCGTATCCCATGGTCTCTATATTTCGAACACTGCATTCCAACACAGGAATAAGCACTGTGTTACCTGGCGACCTCCGTGTGCTCCCCAACCGTGGACACAGTTGGATCATATAGCAGTTGTTACAGGCGGCGCCACTCTGTTAAAGACTGTCGTGCCTTTTGGAGCAACCACCTGGACTCGGACCATGCAGTTGTGCGTGCCAGTTTTGTTTCATCATTTGGCCAGAAAACATACGCTCGTAAATTCAAGGTACGTAACCGGCATTCAAGCGATTACGGTGTAAAGAACGCTTACCAAAAGGCACTGGTGAACAAGTTGCCCAGTTCGAGTCAAATGAAGGATCCTAATGAACACTGGGAACAAATCGCCGAAGCTATGAAATCATGCTATGAACAAGCATGTTCAGATGAGGCTGTTCGGTTGCGACAGAACGGGATTTCCGTCACATCGATAAACCTCATGAACAATCGTCGCTTGATTCCACCTGGTTCTGAATAAGACGACGACCGTCTAGAACGTAAACGCAAGCTGATCGTGACCGTAGATGGAAAGAACCTTTCAATCAGGGAATGACAGAAGGTCTTTTTTCCTGGTTTGTGGTTGTATTGGCCGTCGAGTCGATTTGAGTGAGACCATATGTGGAAAAGATGGTTCACTTATCACCAATCAATCGCGCCGACTTGACAGGCAGGCCGAACATTTTGAAGAGCAGTTCAGCTGGCCTCAACCATATCATGTGGACGACGGGACCCGAATGGTCAGTTATTGCACTCCAGACGGTCCCCCGTCGGAAGCAGAAGTGGTCCTAGAGCTCAGGTTATTGAAGCGTATGGAGGCTCCTGGTCCAGATCACCTCCCTCTTACTCTTGTCAAGGATGGTGGGGAGAGGCTGATATCAGAACTGACAAAACTCCTCCAGACGATCTAAGAGACTGAAGACGTGCTTCGCTATTGGCGCCTATCAGCAGTCATTCCCGTTTTCCAAAAGAGGACCCGAAGTCTATGTGACAACCACAGATGCATCAGTTTGGTGTCAACTGCGTCCAAGTTACTCACTGGCCTTATTCTACGTCGGCTCACTAAGCCCACAGAAAGTCAGATACGTGAAGAACAGGCAGGATTCCGATACGGTCCGGTGTGTGTTGATCGCACTTTTACCTTGCGACAGATCCTGGAACATCGGTATTCTTACAGACAGTCGACAATCGTAAGTATTTTGGACCTCAAGGCTGCTTCCGATTCAGTTGCTCGTAACGTTCTCTGGAACTGTCTCATTCACAAAGGAGTACTAGGGAAATACGTGAACCTATTGAGATCACTGTATGCCCACTCTGCAAGCAGACTGAGAGTTTATGGACAACTGTCTCAGGCGTTCATCACTTCAAATGGTGTTCGTCAGGGGTGTCCGATTTCCCCCTTCTCGTTCAATTTTGTCACGGACGACATTCTGGAGAGTGATCTTCGCGAATCCAGTGGGCTTGGTGTTGAGCTTTTTCCTGATGCTAGATTGACCGATCTGGAGTATGCGGACGAAATTCTCTTACTTAGCCACTCTGCCGAAAACATGCAGACCATGCTGGACAGGTTGAGTGACCGAGTTGGTTTGTATGGAATGCGCTTTGCACCTTCAAAGTGCAAAGTACTCCTTCAAGACTGGGGCACTTCAACTACTACTTTCTTCATCGCAAGTAATTCGCTCGAGACTGTTGAGAGTTTCACATATTTGGGTAGTACTATCTCGTCAGCTTGTAATATTGTTGATAAGATATCAGTGAGGAGAGCAAAGTCACGAGTTGCGTTTGCCAAACTGCGTCATTTGTGACATCGAAAAGATCTTAAGTTGTCGCTGAAAGGAAGGAGATATAATGCCTGTGTGCGTTCCATTTTGCTCTATGGTTCGGAAACGTGGCCTGTTCACAAAGAGGATATCAACAGACTTACTGTGTTTGACCATCGTTGTCTCCGCCAATTGGCCCACATTAAGTGGACTGATCGCGTGGACAATATGGTAGTTCGCTGGCGCGTATTCCGGAACGTTCGGGATGTGTGATCAATTGGTCAACAAATCATGGTACACAGTTTGCGATGGTTGGGTCACGTACTCCGTATGTCATCTGATCGTTTACCGTACCGGGCATTATATGCTGAGGCCACCAACAGTTGGGTAAAACCGCGTGGTGGTCAAGCAACAACGTGGTCATGAAATATGAAGACTCTAACCATTTCACTGAGCAAAGTGGGTAGGTGTCGCCTGCCTGGCTGGGGTCCTCGTGATCACTCAAACCGCTGGTTAGAGACGCTATCCGAGATGGCGATGTGTCGCAGTCAATGGCGTACCTGTATTCATACCATTTCTAGTTCTTCCGCTTAGTCTTCTTATTTAGTAACGTTTTCTTCTATGATATTCCACGTCACTGTTGAGGTGAGCGGTGGCCCGAGCCACTGTATCTTTTGGTCAGCCTCATGACTGTGATAATGATGATGCTATTGTGTGAAGTAACATCTGGAATGAAATGGCAACATTCTTTTTACCATACCATCATATTGTGCGCACATATATGTAAATAGTGCCGAATAATATGCCGGTGTTTGGGGGACCGGAATGCCCTTTTCTCGAGAGCAATCATTTTCAGCTAATCGCCAAAGTGTTCAATGGCTTTCGCGTTCAATGGATATCACAAAAGAAAAATGAAGAACGATAGGGTACAGTGTCAGAAAATCAGGTCCGCCTTTTTATTATAGTTTCGTCCACTGCCATGGAAAAAACAAAGTGCAACAGATACCTTATCGCGAAACTAACAGTGGACGCAAACTATGCCCGAAACAGCTACACAACTGTCTGTGCCATCCAGATATTACAGGAGTGATCAATTTCAACTGTAGTAAATATTTTGCCTCTGTAAAAGATACGAAACCGACAGGTACCCGACGTCCGAAGTGTTATGAGATTAAAACATGATTTTCTACAAAAATTCATGCCGAACTACCTTAAACCATTCAGTGTTTTAAGGACCCAATGTGTATATTAACAGCTATCTTCCTTCGAGGTCTCAAAATGGATATACATTTGTCATAGTCGACGAGTATTCACTTTTGTTTTCATTTCAATGTTCGAAGACGGATGCCTGTGTTGTAAGTAACTGTAGTTAATTTCTATCACTGTTTAGCGTAATCTTATCCATTTATTAATTTGGATCGTAGTTTTGTTATGTCAGAAGCACGGAAGAAGTTCTTATATGAAAAAAACAATGCCACCATCCACAAGACAAGTGCCAAGTGAAGAACCTTAACTGTATATGTTGGAAAGTAATCTTCTCAATGGCTACCATTTAGCCACCAGAAGCTCGTCTTGCGTGACGTTTTTCATTCAGACAGGCCATCTTTTTACGTCGTAACTAACTCAGCTCAGTACGAAAAAAAATATTTGCACAATAAAAAGTCGGTTTTAACCGTGTCACTTTTGATCTTGTGTTGAATCGAACCCGCGGGTGGAGTAGAGCTATTGGAAAATAATCCCCAGCACGCCTACGTAAGACTTCCAAGTCGAAAAGAAGGAAAACACCCTTCGTCATTGAGGTTAGGCGTGCAAAGACCAGTATAGTGGAGTAGAACCTAAATCTTTTAACACCAGAAGAGACCCCAAGTGTACAGAACCGAACTTGGCATTGGATCATGACCATCATACGGAAATCACACATACAATACCAACAACAGCTAGTAGTCAACTGGTAAGGCCAGAGAAAGAATTAATCTGGCGATTGGGTAATTCTGTGTTGTGTCCACGTCTAGAGAGCAGTAAGTCTGTACTCGCAAAAAGCAGATTATTATCAATACGAAACCGTGCAAAAAACTGTAGTTTACTCAACGAGGACTTAAGTACTGACCACTAAAGGGAAGCTAGTCAATACCTAATCCACCTACTATGACATTCACGTCACTAATAGCCAATATCGCCTGCACAACGCATACTAGGCAGCTCGGTAGTTATTTATTTACCTTATATAATTGACTGTCTTGACTGTTAGTAACGGCATGGGTTAAAGTGACAAATGCAGCGTCTGTTATGGGCGTCTAAGTGAGTATTTTGGTCTAACAACATAGAGGCGGTTGTTTACGGTCGATTCAGTCAAACAACGCTCTCTGTGTGAACGCTGACGACAATCGCAACGTTATCTTTAGCTGTGGGTTCCCCATAAGAGTATAAACTTTACGAGTGCTTAGTTGACAGACGAGGATTGGAGAAGTACTATCGCAGTAAATCCATAATTAGTAGATTTGGCGTGAAAACCAATACCTAAATCGAAGGTCTTCAAGGTGTATGTGCTGAATGTTGGCCTTGAAGGGCCTAGAAGTGGGTTATGACCACGAGAAGTAGCCTCAATATCTGAAGCCCTAACAGTCTAGAAAGAAGGCGGGATGATCTATGAAGAATGGTTGGCAAGGAATGCAAAAACCAACCCGAAAGGCTCACTATAACTGTACTCAGTCAGTCACTGAACACGTAAAAGATAACTCGGGCCAGCCAGCTGGTACTCCCGAAGAGAAAGTTGCAGTGTTTGCTCGAGGCTCTTCCAGCAGGCAGGCATCAGATAATGAGTAGAGAACCTAGTACCCTTACTGCAATACGTGCTTTTATAAACATCCCGATAGATATACGGGGAGGGGGGGTTGGCTAATTTCATCCGCGGGAAAGTGGTGGGTTCGGAAAAGGTTTGGACGAATATATCCACCGAACCACTAGTAGATTTCGCCGTGCCACCTTTCCCGACAATCCTTAAATGATGAATGCTTGCCAAGCGATTAGAAACCAGTAGTTCTCCCAATGCAAAAAGGAGGGAGAAGAAAAGATGTCGTTGATAGTACTGAGAGCAATGGAGAAAGTTACAGGGGATCAAACAGCGACCCGCTTTACTAGGAACGAAATGCTCATCATTAGGCAGAATGGCTTCATCAAACGGAAGTTGCGTACAACAAATCGTTTGTTTCCTCGATAAAGCTATCAAGAGAACTGATGATGGCAAGGCAGTCGAACTTTGATATCTGGACTTCAAAAAAAAACTTTCGATGTGGTCAACTATCGTTTACTCTTCAAAAATATGTTGACCTATGGAATCTGAATGAATTTTCCGAAGTGGTGAAAATAATTCTCAGCGATACGCCAGTCTTAGGTGACGGTAGTGGAAGTGAACTGAGACATAACAGAAGTCTCAAGACTCGACTCTCGGATCCATACTCTACTGTTCATTAATAACTTGGCAAAGGCTCTGAGCTGCTCATTCGTCACATTTGCAAACGATGAATAACTGCCCAAATGCGGTAACAATCTGAAAAGACCTGGAAAACCTGGTACAGTGAACGAGACACTGAGAACTACCACTCGATAGAAAGAAGCTTAAGCACTTATTCTTGGACAGATCGGTCAGTCTTCCAAACTATCTAATAAATAGGGATATCCATTGGATCGTTATCCTATACACCAGACAACACCCTGGAATTCAAGTTAAATATCAGTTCACTGAATAGCCATAGTGCTTGATATCCAACAAGAAAGCATATTCGACGCTTTAACTACAACAGAGGGTAGTTGGTTCTGGAAAACCGGGTGTACTGCTATCGTCATTTCAAGCAAAGATAAAAACCCTTTTTGAATACAGTCTACACTTGGAATCCACATATAACGAAGAAAGTGAAAACTTTGGAAAGGACGCAGACCAGTTTTACCTGTTTTTTTCGTGGAATTAGACATGTTTTGCAAACACTGACCTGAACTGAACTGGATCTCCTCTCAACAGACAGGAGAAGACTGAGAGGAGGTTTGATTGAAACTTTCCGAAATCCCAAATCTAGGTCAAGGATTATTTAGGTCAATTGAGGAGACAACCGATTACACTGAAAAGTATAGATCAAACACCACCGTGAGATCTACGTCTTTCATTCCAGAAGATTATCAATAGCTGGAATAGACTCTTCAATGAAACCGTCACGTTCTTGTTGGCTGACAAACTCAAAAAGCGACTACAAGATGACTGGGACAGATTCCTTCTCAATCTGGTTTAAAGAATGCTCATCAACCAGTGCGTACTCATTCATTTTCGAACAGCCTTGAGAGATATTCTTTGTGTTAAGTAACTTACTGTTTATCTTTTTTATACAAACTCGTCTTCTTCCACCTTATTCCAATTTACTCTTACAACATTTAACTTTTGAACATGGGGAGGAGAGCCAACCGGAAGAGTTTGCACGCCATGAGGAAGCCACTATCACGCATGCCGATACTGAGTCCGAACATAATCACTATCTTTGTCTGACCAAAGATATTGCACCTAAGTCCCACTATTAACTAAAAGGTAATTAGAAGTTGAAGCACACGAAGGTCGAAGGAACCCATAAGTGTAAAAGCCTACAAACCTACAAACGGAAAATCCTACTAACCTAAACCGAACGAAACCAACCCTACTCTCCCGCGGATCCACTGAACATTACTTGCTTGGATCGTGAGGTCCAAGCCAGACACGCTACTCCGAGTATTTGGGCGTACTCCTATGTGTCCTACACTTGTACGTCTTTTTCTCTAACTTACCACTCAAGCCTTCCTTTTATATGCAAGTGAAGGCATTATTCGCCCGGAGGCCGTCCATCAATGTGTTACAGAGCCTTCACTCCTCAATCTGAGCACTTGTTCCTGCTTATACTTATTTCTTTTTAACATCATCGCCCTCGTGGTAATCCAAGTTTACTGTATGAAATATGACACACACCGACCCATCTGCCTAATTCATTATTTTGTAAACCTCTTACCGTTTTACATCGTCACGACCGCAAACTGACTTGTCACGATGGTCGCATCAACCCTGGGAAGTTTTCGTTTGCCGCTCAATTTTGCATAGCGTACAAATTTCTCTCATCAGCAACAACAGTTTGGCCCAGACTACTCGTGCATCAATAACCTATAGTCAGCTGATGATCTCTGAATAAGGGCGACCGACTCCGGCCGGTGTGAAGATATTATCTACCTACACTTTACAGAAGTACTTATAGGGTCGAGTATCGAGTCTTTCTGGTTGAAGCCAAACCACGTGGAATCACTGGAAAAATGTTACATTCGTTGAGAGGTCAGTTAACAAGTGTACCCTACAGCCAAAGGTCACGGTGAGTACTTCAGCAATCACCCAACACCCTGAGATATACTGAAGAGATCAATGATAGGCTTCATACTTTCCCTTATAATCTCCAACGAAGTTACCCTTACTGAACATTAGGGGTGTATAGTGGTCGCAGTTGACATGAAAATCTAGTCCTCGTTTCTTTGGGTGGGGGTTTATTTTAGTCGGATTTCGACAGACTTTATCAATAGTCGGTAGAAAACCATCTGGTTTTAAACTAAAGCAAGCATCTGGTTAGTCACGGTAGTCAAAGTACCGCGAGAACACATTATGCTGCCCGCGCTCCTCTGGTTTCTATCGCAACAGAAGGATCGGGACAACATTATGCAGGAAGAGATAACAGTTCCACACAATACCTTAATACCGGCATATGTAGCCAACGGTTCAACGCGCTCACTCAAAAGGAATCCAGATCCTGATGGTCTCGAACCTATTCAAAATCTAGCCTCGCTCAAAGATATCAAATCACATAACCGAGCTGTCGGGATGTTTGCTTACTACTCCCAAGAGGTCACCAGGTTTTCTGACAAGATATATCCTCTGATATATTAGAGACCCTTCCTGTTAACAGCTGAAGCCCGAACTGCCTTTGAAATCCTGAAAAGGGTGTTGGAACATGTAGCTATCACTACAACCGACTAGATGCTTCTTTTGGTCGTTTGGACGGATGCTTCGGACGTTCCCACTGCTATTAAACTTAATCAGAACGGTAAATCGGTCGCCTTTTCTCAAACGCTCTTTAACAGTCAGAGGCATCATTCTTCAGTTGAAAAAGAAGCGTGCGCAATAGTAGAAAGCATTCGGAAGCGAAGACTATCGCTTCGGATGACACATTCGTCTGGTAACTGATCAGCTGTCAGTCGCATTTATGTTCAATCAAACACAGAAAGGAAAAAAGTGAAGAACGACAAAATCATGCGCTGGAGGATTGGGCTCTATCCTTATCAGTATGACACCATTTGTCGTCCTGAGAAGGATAATCAAGCTGTTGATATGTTTTCCTGTAGTTATTTTGGTTTCTTACAGCCGGGTCCCAATTTGAAATTTCCACATGAATCAGTGTGCCATCCTGGTGTTGTTCCGCTGATGCACTCTGTGCGCTCTAGTTATCTTCCATTCTCTACAGACAATGAACGTAGTGCTATCAACAAATGCGCCACTTGCGAATCAAAAACACGTCTTTATCGTCCTTCCCTCAAACTTTTAAAAGCAAACCATCCTTTTGAGAGGTTGAGTATAGATTTCAAGGATCGCTGTCATCAGTGAGCCGCAATCGTTCTCGTCTTATTATAATCGATGGGTACTCTCGGCTTCCTTTTGTTTTCGCTTGTTCTGACATGACCTCTCAAACAACCATGCATTGTCTGTGCTGGTCGTTTTCTATTTTCAGAACTCTATCGTACATACACAACAATAGAGAAGCATCTATCTCATCAACAAACATTCGGACATTTCCTCTGAAAAAGGGCACAGCATCTAGTCGTACCAATGCTTACAGCCTACAGCCGAACGGATAAATCGAGCGCTCAAACGGCGCTCTCTGGTGTGTCATCACACTTTCTACAAGGTCGCAAGACCTCCCTACTGCGAAATGGGAGTCTGTGCTACTTGATGCCTTACATCTTATCATACCTTTGCTCCCTATCGCGACTAACGCTACTCCGCATAAACGACTGTTCGCATATAATCGTAGAGCAACTTTACCAGTTTGGTTCACTGAACCTGATCCCGTTCTTCTTCGGAAATATGCTCGCCAATTTAAATTCGACCCATTGGTGGAAGAAGTGGAGTTACTGGATTGTAATCGACAGTTCGCACACGTACGCTTTATTAACGGACGTAAAGATACCGTTGCTCTTTGTCATATGGCACCCAGAGAAAATTCCGATCACTCTGATAAATGTCCCACTTCAGAATTTGTCCACACTATTGATGGACAGGAATCCTGGCATACAGACAAAGTTGATGGATCCAATGAGGTGTGTTGCAATGATCCCACTTTCTCTGATAATTTACGTGATCACACAGAAAGGCAGCGATGTGTACGTCCTTATAGTTTACGTTTCAGAGAAAGTGTGTTTTTGCAAATATTCCAAATGCTGCATCTTGTTGTCTGGGAGGTGGTGAATTTGACAATTTGTCTACACAAACTGATAACATTACATTTATTTCGCGTGCTCCAACAATTTACTAATCGACTCTCCATCTGGCTGTGTTGTAAAGTGAATAAAGTCTCCAATGCAGCAACTGTTTTCTCCCGCTCGCGCTCACCCTATGGAATAACTGTTCTCGTTCACAGATACAACACCGCCGGGGGACACCGTTCTACTTATTGGAGATGATGACCAGTAATATTCCAGCTGAGGTCACGCCCGACGTCAGTGGTAGCAAAGTGCGAAGCAAGCTACTCCACTTGAGGGGGAATAAGTCACCGGGTATGGATTAAATGCCATCATCAGTGCTGAAAGAATTTACAGACGTCCCGGTGGGGCCGCTAGCTCATTTGTTCCAGCGTTTCTATTCTACCGGCCAGTTTTTAAAACCATGAGAACATGGTATTACTTCACCGAGATATAACGGCACTAACCGTACACATGCCGGGAACTTCCTGCCGAGAATTATATTACCATGAGTCCTTAGGTCACGGAGAGCACTCTGGACGACTGCATCCGAAAGTACTTGAAAATAAAGTGCCTACTAACACCGACACAGCAAGGCAACGCCAACTTGCTGGTCGCCAGTGATCCCTACAAAAGAGGTGCAGGTGAATATCGCAGAATGAACGCCGCACTCTTAGATTTTAATAAGGCGTTCGACAGGACTCATTAAAGCATTGTTCCACAGAAATAGTAGACACTGGGTACAATGAATTAAATACGGTTATGACTAAAACAATACCAGAAGGACCTGATATATACTACACAAGTCGATGGGGAATTTTCGATGGCATGTTCCCTGAAGACAGTATCACAAGGCTCAAAACTGCTTCCACTAACAGTCTTGGCCTTCGTAAACGATCTTTTGGTAGTCAGTAGTCGTCCCCCAGTTGTCTCGTGTGCAGTTAATACGAGGGTATGGGAGGCTCTGCGATTCGCACATGACCTATATGTCTTCCAAAAGGATTTGAATGACGTCTCGCCCCGGCAAAGGATAGTCGATTGCCGTTTTACACTGCAAAATCTGGAGTTACGTATATCCAACATCCCGGCTCTAGAGAGCACCACTTGGGGGAAACTACGTTGTCTGCATTCACCTCTAGGTGGGATCTCGGGACAATAGTGACACCCGACCTTAATCTGAATGCTAATACTTCCGCTTTAGCCGAAAAGGCGAACAGTCAATTGTTTATAGTTAGACCGTTGCTCAAAGTCATAATCCATGTATGCGACCCATAATTGAAATCGGATACAGCCCTATTAAGACTGTCCAATGATAGGCTGCTGAGAGAGTACGTCTAAACACTCATTAATACGGAGAGCGAACATACATAATGACTGTTTCCATTGTTGTATAGACTACTAAGAGACGATTTCATAATGATCTTCAAAATAATGAGGAAGCCCGGTCACAGTGACAGATCTGTTTTACAACTTGCCGACACTGCAAGCTCTCGGGGTCACCGGTATAAACCAAATATACAGGACAGTCGTCTCCAATGTAGGAAAAAGTTACCAAGTCTGCGCCTGCTCTTCATGGAGTACGTTACCAAAGGAGATTGTGTTTGCAAAGCTGTTTGATTCGTTTAAGTTGTTAGAAGAATGACTCCCACCACGTTGGCCTCTGTTCACTGTTTGTTCCTGAACTAGAATCATAACACTTGCTATCCCTTACTCTTCCTATCATAATACCTACGATCATCACTGTCATCACCATTTACTCGACTTCACCCTGCTTAGATTAGCATCGCCGTAGCTCCATTTACCAAGTCACTTTCACCATTACTCCGCACTCCCTTCAGTGTCAGCTCGAATCTAAATACCAAAACCTTAATAGTATTCAGTTACAGTTTTACGTTTACTCCACAACAAACCAAAAGTTCACTTCCGATCGGCAGTTAGAAGTCGCTGTCACCAAACACCTTAACTCATATATGAGTGCACATATGCGCTCACCATTTCGGTAGTTCATACGATTAAGAAAGGAGAAACACAAATCGACACTTTCTTAAAATCGGCACTGTTGGAAATTTCCATCATGTACAGCTACAGAAAAACACCGAAACACCTGGGGGCAGGCCAATAACACAAGTGCATAACTTTCACGAAGGAAACCAGGGTGTTGGCCAGTTACACTGTAGCGACCTAGAGATTTCACTGGTCTACCTAAGGTATGATGTGTCAAATAGTTCCAAAACCAAGTTGCATATCGTACCTAGGCTATTAAGAAAGTTCGTATGATGCATGTTGTCCGATTGTTTGTCTGCATGTCATGTGACTGCAGCGCGAACCCGAACCCACACGTGTGTCATAACTCCTCCGGTTTAATCGCTCGTCGACGGCCGGTCTCTAGCCCTTCTAGCTAATTTACGTGTCAGTGTCTTTTCCAGCGCTATAAGAGACCTTCTGTGTATTTCGTCTCTCGGTCTCTCCACGCAACGGCCTTTAGGCACTTCATGTCTGGTTAATTCGTACCTAGGGAAAACAACTTAGTGCACCACGCACTAAAACATGGTCGTAGTCTGTGAGCGCAGTGAGTTGCACAACGCGCATACGATCGCTTTATTTTGCAACAGATTTAAAATGACGTATATCGACTACAGCGGTCTAGTGCGTCCCTTATATCGGCCAACCTCTACGCTGGGCGTTTTCAATCATCCTGCACAAATTTGTAGTGACCGGCGATCGTGTGGCTTCTCTAAGGATCCCGGCTGCAACCGTGCTTTCCTGCTTGT
>LUCH01005210.1:5843-21240 GCA_013368495.1 Paragonimus heterotremus | reverse complement strand
CGTTGGTCCCAGACTAGGCTAGAACTAACTACTTATCATATTTCCAAATACATGCTGGAAATATACGGTTTGTTTCCAAACCCTGCTGTGTCCTCCAGTTCAATGTCTGTTGGGACTACGTTATGATTGCTCTTCAGGAAAGGCGTATTAAATTGTTAGTGGACGAGGGTCTAGCGCATACCCACTTGTCCACTACAAATTCCACGTTATTAAACAGTCTCTTGAAACTTGTTTTAAAAACAAGCACTAGTTTATTTTAACGTCTCGATCAATTCAAGCGTAAACGTATGATGATTTGTGCAACTTACTGCACTCACAGACTACGACCACGTAACTATGGCCAACTATAACTATGGCGGAAACCAATGAACGACATGGTTGACCAGAACCTCCACAAAATTATGAAAATGTAGATCTTATTACCAAAAAAGTTCAAGGATTAAAGAAACATTATTAAAGATGGGTGTACACGCAAGCTCACCTCATGAGACTTGAAACATCTGGTAAATCTTCGGTTTTCATATGCCCGTTTTTGGCGGAGGCAACCTCTTCACGTTTGCTCGTGCCATACGCGAACTGCAAAGGATTTGATGGTGTTCGGGACACTTCCGCATCGATCCCAAGTGGGCCACTTTTGCGCGTAACTGAATATTTGGCAGCCTTAACCGTTTTCAACGGCTTAGGTGATATTGCCAATTTGCACATCCTTTTCGGAGCTCGGTGGTCACTGTGCATATCCTTAGCACCAGTTTCTTTAGCGGAAACATTCCGTGGTGTTTGTTGTAGTCTTCGTGTTTTGTCGAAACCAGTATCAATATTTAAAACGAAATCATCCATGTCAATCACGTGTTTTTAATACTCCCGCCAACGACCTTCAAATGAGAGAAATATCAGTTGCAAGATATCCGCACTAAATGTTTTACGAATGAATTCAAACAGCGCGGACGTCCTGTTTAACATGCGACTGAAAAATGGATTGAGAATAAAACAACGTTATGGGCAGGTTTTAATACTCTAAGTTCCAACCACCTCAGGTGACCTTCCTCAGGAATCACACACGTGAGTGTGAGGTGGTTGAAATGTAGAATAGTAAAACTTGCTCATAACGTTGTGTTATTCTCAATCCATTTATCAATGAGAGGAATATCCTGGGTTCAATGGGTTCAGATTCGCGTGATACCGAAACTTGGGGAGTATCTCTCGTGGTTTTCCCCCATCCGAGCTACAGGTTTTTGTACTCTCTGTCAACGTACTAGATATCTTTACGTAAGCAGAGTCCCCTCGCTGCATGCAGTATTCCAGATGAGGCCGAACTACGGCTTGGTATAGCAGCGGAAACACCTCCGGTCGTCTGTCAAACAGAGCTCTCCTAAGTTTAAGCTGCTCACTGCGAGCTCTGCGTGCAGCCACTTGTAGCGGATCGGGACGCTTCTAATCAGAATCGTGCCTATCCCCCACAATAATTAAACCAGGAAACCAGTTAAGGGACAACGACGTATATTGCAAATAGACCGGGAAAACAAGCTGTAAACAAAGCGCAACAGAAGCAAAGCTCGACAGACCAGCAGCTAGCGTCCGCAAGGCGTTAACTGTCAATTGCGTTAATTGTGACCTTGAAGGTCGAACAGACTAGAAAAAGTAGACATGCAATCAAACAGTATCAAGAGTGTCAGCGATTAAAACAAATAACAAGATAGGTTGATTACGTGGCAAACCAAGAGTGTCTCTACACAGTGAGCATTTAGTTGAGGGCTTGCAGTCACTTCTGGTCAACAACCCCAGGTCTCGGACCTTTTTTCATGCATCCAGTGGTGAATGGATCCTTAGAACTGGTTACTTCTCGTGGTTCGGGACTTTCACTTATGAATTAACATTCGACGGCATTTAGCGGAAGGTCCCACTTAAGAGACCACTGTGTTGTCTCCTTGAGATCCTGTGTTAAGACGGCTCAGATTGTTGACCCTGCTATCTTAACGCCATCTGAAAGTAAGAAGCGCAGACTAATAAGCCCAGTCACCAGATCGTTGACGAACAGTAGGAATAGGAGAGGACCAAAAACGGACTCTCGTGGAACACCACTGTGGGCTGTGTCTACCTCAGAGAATCCGTTTCCAACCCTCGGCTTAAAAACCCTGTTGCGAAAAATTCACTTACCCAGTCAATCACTTAGCTGGGGGTAACAAACCACGCCAACTTGTAGTTTAGATAACGGTGAGCTGCTGAATATGGGGCGTTGCTGAAATCCAACTAGCACACCTCGACTTTCCTGCCCTCGTCCAATCGTCTCGTGACATTATCCATGAAATACGGAAGGTTGGATAGACAGAATTCCCCTCTCTGGAAACCGTGTTGTGCAGTGCTAAAAGGATGGTTATCAACAAGATACGGTGGAAATTTTTTCCCATTTATCCTTTCCAGCCGTTTTCTCTAATGTACTCGTCAGGCTCACTGGCGTGTAGTTGCTTTATTTGTCTAGCCAGTCTCCTTGATGAATATCGACCACAGTGGCTACGGGCCATTCGCCTGCGATTTTCTCCTCCTTTGAGAAATTTGTTAAGAAATGCAATGGGGGGCTGCAGAATCCTTATCAGCGGCATACTTATGTCCGGATGGATGCCATCGACTTTTTCTTTGGGGGCTTAACTGAGCCTAGGACCTTCCCTACCCCCTCCTCCTTCTCCTCCTCAGTGAAGAGCACGCCTTTCATTTCGCTGTGGGGTCTGGGGTCTGCCAATTTCGGTAGCATCGCGCTTACATCGTCCTTCCAATGGACCTCCTGGAAAACTTCAACAATAATGTTGCCTTCCTCTGTTTCTTCAGTGGCTGATTAAGCTTTTTTGTCGCGAGAGCTCCTACTTACTGCCGGAGGTTCCTTTAGATTGAACATACGAATGGAAATGCTTCCGAGCTGCTTTCGCTTTGCGAGCAAGGCTTGCTTCAAAGCGAAGTTTTAACGGACGTTGGGCTTTGCAGACCGCGTTTCTAAATGCTATTTACTTTAGCCACCTACGATACCCTTCGTTTTTCTACTCTTTTTAACATTCGGGCGGAAGGCCCAAGGGGACTGCCCATTTTTGAGTAGATCCTTTTCCCAGCTTCAAACAGTTTGGCTACAATGCCTTTCTTTGATTGCACAAACCCAACCGCTTTCTTTTGGCCTCGAGCGTTCATTCTTTATTACCACCACCATCGGTCGGGTGACATCAACGGATGCAACCTCGCTGTGATAGATTGTTTGACTGAACCTCAGTGACTTATAAACCAGGCATATGCGAAAACAATAATGTGTTGTCAATCAGGGTCGGGTTTACGTTCGAAATCCCTGAAAGTCTACGCGAGCACTACATCCTCTGGGAGAGTTCTGCGATCTAGGAATTGTAGTGGTAGACGAAATTTATCTTTCATTTGGTCAGGCCGGGATATGCTTAACTTTACAGTGTGTTCATTCAAAGCCTTTAGCACTGCCGGCATGAAGGTCCAGAGAGACCAAGGCCAATGCGCCGGGTCAAGGTACGGTGCGTAAGAATTATTGCACTCCGTAATGGTCGATAAAACAGCGAATACATCCCAAATATATCAAGTGCGTTTGAGGATGACAGGCATTCATACAGGCTTTCCACCACAGACTTTCCGTCATATTAGCTCCCAAAAACATGACACTCAGTGATATTTTATTGCGTATTAAACATGGCCAGTGTGTCTAGAGGTAACATTCGAGGTGGGGTGTCACAGTCGCAGTAGTGCTAATAAAACATATCTTCTGTCAGCATCCCTATGGCTCCATGTTGAAGTAGCTGCTTGCGTTGAGTGTTTGACGACCGTCGTGAGTTTTGAAGAAAGTCGGTGACCACGTTTCCTGTCTATATTTATTCCCGTCTGATCGATCCTATTTTCTTGGTAGTGGTTGCAAACCTTTCTTTCACAGACTGACATGACTATTCAAGATACGCACACTACAAATCATTTTTCATACGAGTGTCACTCTCGGTATATTACTAAATTTTGATATTGTTTATTTGTGGAAGCCTTCCTTCATGTGGTTTTTCCTCATTACATTCCATTGCTGGACCTTTGTCTACATGTACCCTGGTTTAATTTATGCTTGACCCCTCCGCCATTGTGCAACCACTGCACTTAACCATATTCAAGTAAACCGTTAATCTCGGAACTTGTATACTTGGTGGATTCAGTATCGAGGTTCGTTGTTAACTTCTCTTATTCGGTTCATACAAATTTCTTTGTACCATAGCACAGTGATAATAAGAAACTCATCAAGAAAACCGTCTTCTCTTCTATTTCCGAATCGGTTGCTCAATGGGCTCAGAATTTATGAATGCCAATTGCTCACAGACGCAACTATTCTAGATCCAGATTATCAACAGAGGTAGCAGGTGGAATAAACGTTGATCAAACAACTAGCAGACGCCCGGGTTCATTACTCGACGAACCGTCCATATAATGCGACAAGTTTTGCTGGTAGCCATGTGCCACTGACTGCCATCCTTGGAGTCACCGGGGCAAGAAGACCAATGTCTAACTCCTGGCTCACAAATAGCAGCTCCACTGCTCTTAGAGCGCGCGCGGATGTGGCAATAGCAGCAGATCCAGCAAGAACAGAAGAGACCTTTTAACCAAACCCCGTGGCACTGTGCTCACAACAGAAATGCTCGTTTCTACACGAATACAACGCTGCCTGCCTTCCAGAAACACAGAAGTTTATTGTCAAAGCATCTCACCCAATCCAACAGAGTGTAGTTTCATGCATAGCCTCTAATCAGGTACTTCGTCAAAGGTCTCGATGAAATCAATTAAAACTACTTTTACGACATGGCCTTAGCCCACTGCCTCCACCCAATTTTTCCTAGCAGTAAGAAGAGTTGGGAGACAATAATGCCCACGTCCGGAACCACGTTGGGCTAGGCGAAGGATCTGAAAACAGGTCAGATGAATGTCGATCTCTTCTTTTACTATCCTTCCGAGGAGTTCCGCCGTGATGCTTGCCGGACTTACAGGCCGACGATCAGCAGACATCGTCCTGTTCTCCCTCTTAAGTATGGGGCACATGACCGACTCACGTCACTCCGAGGCGTGAACTCTGTTTTCAACAAGTGGTAGACGGAATTAGAAAACCACAGTTTTTGGTTGTTCCATTTCCGTGGACAAGGAATCCCCCCCACTAGAGTGGCAGTTACAGGCCATACGTTTTAGTGGTTTAGTCAGAGGTCCAAATTAGAGCATAAAAGCATATGTGAACGCAGTCAGCACCCAACCACACTCGAATGCAACCTGATCGTTGCTGATGTGACGGTCCTGTAGTAAAGTGGTTTACATGTTATGTTAGAAGCAAAATGTTATTTTACGAAACTCTGCATTACGGATCTGCATTTATGGGCATTAGCTGCAGCCGAAATCCCTGGATTTCAGTTGGCAATTAACAATTTCCCGCTGTCTGGAGGGATAACGGCTTACATCAAGTGAAGTGCCTCGATTTAGTATACTTACTTCTGTAACTAACCCTGCTCAAATTTATCTGTTGGCGAAGGTAGAGGTTTTTATGCGTGTTGCATCGGACATCATATCGCATAACCCAAGTCTCATATGAGATAGAAGTATAAGCCGCACGTCTCCTTTCTGTAAACACAAGAATATTATTGTTATATCTTTTCACCCTGAAACTTGAAACATTACATTATCGTCAACTTCCCACAAGTTTACTTCAGCACTTTTGTGGTAATCCGATATACCCTGGTTAATGAAAATCCATAATTGTGAACAGCATAAGGTTGTTTTCAAGTCGTGATGCCGAACCTTCTCTGAAGCTCGAGATATTCCGGTTTCAACTGAATCTATGCTAGCATCTTTCGATTTGTACAACTTCTCATTCACAGCGCAACCACGAAATGACACCGGATTTTCACGACACCAAACTGGGCAGCGGATTCGGCGATGGACCTAAGAAATGTGGTAAAATGTATATTGCAGGCGGAAATTACTTAAGGTCTTATCATCGGCATCAGACAATAAATGGAACTACCATTGCTTTTCACCATAATTATCTAACATAATGGATGTTGTACGCAGTTGACCCGGGAGATGGCCGTAAAACGCGCAGTTGGGTGGATAAAATGAGAGATCGCGAGCCTAGTGTGAGTGCAGTCTTTTGTCACTTGAGTATCACATTTTGTTCCGCTGTTGCCCTCAAACTCCACTCGGGCTACTCTCAGGCCACACTGCTGTTGACCAACCACAAGTATGCCATTGACTGTGATACACCAAGGACTTGGATAGCGTCTCCAACAAGCGATTTGAGTGAACACGAGGACCCTAACCATGTTGGCAACAACTACCCACTCTGCTCAGTAGAGCAGTCAGGTACTTCATATTTCAGCTGTTTAACTATACCCGGAGATTTCATAAAAAGTCAAAACGTGACGAACAAACCAGTTTTAGTGACCACGGTGTTGGTTGACCACCACGCGGTTTTACTTAACTGTTGGTGGCCTCAGCATATAATGCCCGGTACGGTAAACGATCAGATGACATACGGAGTACGTGACCCAACCATCGCAAACTGTGTACCATGATTTGTTGACCAATTGATCACACATCCCGAACGTTCCGGAATACGCGCCAGCGAACTACCATATTGTCCACGCGATCAGTCCACTTAATGTGGGCCAATTGGCGGAGACAACGATGGTCAAACACAGTAAGTCTGTTGATATCCTCTTTGTGAACAGGCCACGTTTCCGAACCATAGAGCAAAATGGAACGCACACAGGCATTATATCTCCTTCCTTTCAGCGACAACTTAAGATCTTTTCGATGTCACAAATGACGCAGTTTGGCAAACGCAACTCGTGACTTTGCTCTCCTCACTGATATCTTATCAACAATATTACAAGCTGACGAGATAGTACTACCCAAATATGTGAAACTCTCAACAGTCTCGAGCGAATTACTTGCGATGAAGAAAGTAGTAGTTGAAGTGCCCCAGTCTTGAAGGAGTACTTTGCACTTTGAAGGTGCAAAGCGCATTCCATACAAACCAACTCGGTCACTCAACCTGTCCAGCATGGTCTGCATGTTTTCGGCAGAGTGGCTAAGTAAGAGAATTTCGTCCGCATACTCCAGATCGGTCAATCTAGCATCAGGAAAAAGCTCAACACCAAGCCCACTGGATTCGCGAAGATCACTCTCCAGAATGTCGTCCGTGACAAAATTGAACGAGAAGGGGGAAATCGGACACCCCTGACGAACACCATTTGAAGTGATGAACGCCTGAGACAGTTGTCCATAAACTCTCAGTCTGCTTGCAGAGTGGGCATACAGTGATCTCAATAGGTTCACGTATTTCCCTAGTACTCCTTTGTGAATGAGACAGTTCCAGAGAACGTTACGAGCAACTGAATCGGAAGCAGCCTTGAGGTCCAAAATACTTACGATTGTCGACTGTCTGTAAGAATACCGATGTTCCAGGATCTGTCGCAAGGTAAAAGTGCGATCAACACACACCGGACCGTATCGCAATCCTGCCTGTTCTCCACGTGTCAGGGGACAAAGCCTTCCGCTACTCCCAGCTGAAAAGCTTCTTTTCATCTCTTTCGATTGTTCGACCAGGTATTGCCCACGGTCTGAAAATAAATGTGTTGAATAAGTTTCATTAACTTTAACGTTCTTCATATCATTCAATAGACCTTGGTAGTTTTATCATGTCACGCTCATCATTTGGTCTCTATGAATCTGCTAACAAAACAATCCTTGGAAAGGCAAGCCACTCCGGAAACCACTTCTCGAACAACGTTTCCCAAGTTACATTTGGACCTTCGCGTGGCCTAGCGGCCTTGCAATATACGAACGTTGTCGTGGCGCCGGAATTCCACTGGTAGTCAGGCAGGTAGTTACAAAATACAGTCCTGCCTATACTTTGTCCCCAAGAAAGCATGTTCAAGTGACATCCTCGCAAGAAACATCTGACGAACGCCATGAAGACAATCCGCCGGAACCAATCGCCGAAATTGCCTAGTTGTGGCGCCAACTGTTGGTTTTCCCTTGTCGGCATTCAGTGACCCAGGTTACCATTAAAAACTGCTTTGACGCGTGACTGATTGCCGCCCAAACCATACGCCGGCGGCCTTTGCTGGTGCAATGAGGCATGCAGTGAAAAGGCTAAACGATACTGATCACCACGCAGCTGCCAGGGTAACAAACCTTAAGACCCACAGGCTGGCGCGTTTCAACGATGACTACCATGAACCACTCACATGGCACTCGTGTTTTTTGAAGGATTTCAACCCCAGAATAAACTTCTTGGTCGGTACGATAATAGTGATTACCACTCTCCACATTCGGTAACGGAACCGCGATTAGATTGTGGAACTACATGTCTAGTGGTTAGTTGTACGCTCAGTGAAACCGGTTCCTTTTAGGATTTTTACCGAGTTTTCCCCGTGAAATAATATACCTCCCTCTAATATCAGCATTCATTTCCCAGGACATCCCGGCCTAAAAGTCTACGTGCGAAAATCGCCTCAACTACCTGAAGACGGTCAACGTCTTCTACCCTGAGTGAACTTGCTTCCGTACCCTGAATCAATACAGCCCTTTCTGTCTGCATGATGTGGGCAACCTGATGCTGTATATCTAAACACAAATGAAACCGTCTTCACTAGTCAGGTCCCTCCCGCCCCCCTGCATTTCTCGTCCCTATTTCTGTACAGAGCAACATGCGCTCACACTAGCAGCCGGACCGTCTACTTGACTTAAGCCTGATTCACTTAAGCTATGAAGAACTGCTAAGTATGCATTCACACAAGTGGCTATTCCAACTTCATTCAATTGAGCTATGAATAACGTCTCAGACTGTAGTATGAGTCCAAACTAATAGCTGCTCCATCCGATTGACTTAGACTATCAACAACGTCTCAGAATGCAGTATGCGTTTGCACTAGTGGCTATTCCAACCTGATTCACCTAAACTATGGATAACGTCAGATTATGCGGTATACGTCCACACCAGTAGCCGCTCCACCCGATTGACTTAAACTATGATCAACGTCTGCGTATGCAATATATGTTCACACTAGTAGCTGCCCCCTCGAAACTACTTTTACCATGAACAATTTCGAGAACGAACAGCGGAAAGTGGTGGAAAACGTGTATTTGAGACGTTTGGGGTACATGGTAATCATCTTCTTTTATTTCGTTGATTGTCATAATGATTGGAATATTCTTCTGCACCGCGATAGATAATTGGTGCTCTAAACAACACAGTGTGACTGGCTGAGATGTAATCCGCAGGCACCCTGATTTCATCCAATTCCGCATACTGTTTCGTATGAACGCCACGCGACCTCAATCTAGTGAGAAACAATGGAGTAGAGTGAATGGAATTTACCTCTGAAGATTCTCGAAGATAGAGTGGGACATGATATCCTCTTCTTGCTCAGTTTCATAAACATCGAAGATAGAAACAACCACATGATAGCATCATTTCCAACCATTTTTAAGAGCTACGTTTCATCGACCAGTATCTACCTGAAATCGGGCAAACAAAGAGAAGTAGTATGGATATCGTATAGACAAAGAAGCTGGAAATGTTGTCATACATGTTTCAGTATCAAATGTGTTGATGTTCTTGTTGAAATGCAAAGCAAACACTGTATGGTCGTATATTTCCATTTCCATCAAATCTGCAAAACGCCGCAAAATTAAGCACTCTCAGGCTACAGGATGACGCAGTTCATTCGAAAATTGCAATGATCTCATTTATAAAACTTGAGAAACTGAGATAACGCCGATAGCGGGATATTTTCGCGAAAATGGAGCGAAAATTTTTCATCACCAAGCCAATATTTTTGGGACTTATTCGATGCAGTCCAATTTTTCTATCAACGCCACTTATTTACAATTGATGTATCGTAGGTACTTTGCCTGAAATGTCGATTTTAAAATTTCAAAAACATATTTAAAAATCGAGGATTCGCGCCAAAAGGACCGTTTTGCCTTCTGAACGACCTTCAAGGCGAATACCGTGGAACGGATAATTGCCCCATCAGCAGCAACCGAGCGAAGCAGATGGGACGCTAGATGGAGCTGTGCGCTGGTAGGTAATCAAGTTCTGGCCATGTGAAAACTGTGCAGAAACTTGGAGTCTGCCAGGCAACATTTGGTGAGCGACAGACGACACAATCCTGAAATTCATAACAATAACGAAGGCCTCCTATAGCAGGGGTACACATTGATCACGCTGGAATGAGCGTGTTTCTCACAGATTCGTTGAGAAATATACCATTATTATTATTATTATTATTATTATTATTATTATTATTAGATTCATGGGTATAGAGCAGCCAAGCAAGAAAGTACGGCTGTAGCCTGGATTAATGTAGAAGCCACACGATCGGTGGTCACCATAAAATTTCTGCGAAGGCTGGTCTAAAATTTTCGAGGTGCTGTTAGGATTCCTCACTGTCGTCCAATTTATGCGTATATGTAACGTTAGCTCTGTTGGGGTGGGGAGAAATAAACGACGGGTGCGCATTTTCTTTTGTATAAGCGGAAACTAAATTTGTCAAACTTAAAAATACATAGGATGACCTTGAAGCTCAACTTTCTGATGGGGCAAGTCGTTCTCCTAAATCGACATGGAGGAATACACATTGGTAGATGCACATATACTTATATATATAACATATTCATGTTCAAATACTGTTCCAATTTGAAGAAACGCATACGCACGTAAGTGAAGCATGTAATCATGTAATTCGACAAATACATGAATATGCAAAATTATCTCGGTTTCAATGTGTTGAATGTCTTGGGGTGACCGTCGAGCCTGTTCTGAATGGTTGATGCTGATGCGTATGTGTGCGTGTGTCTCACCTGCTGTTTTGCGGTACAGCCTTTTGAGTCAAAGCTTTAACTGAGGATCATAATTCCCTCCTGTCTAGGTACGGGCGTCCTAGCAGAATCCGATGCCCTTGAATGCTAGCCGTAGACCGTGAGTTTCTGAGCCGTTATGCTCGAGAAAATTATTTTCCTGGAAGAAATCGTTCTGCTGGCTTGGCAGCTGGTGCAGAAATTAAAATCGTCGAAATCTGCATCATGACCTCAAATCTGTTTGTTGTAACTGGCCATTAATTAAAAACAACCTCCTCGTAATTGTTTTTCGAAAACTGATGTGGCTGCTGTTGTGGTCGATTACGTGTGTGAATGTTAATGCAAGAATGCTGGGTTTTTCTATTTCACTTCCAGTTGTTTATTTTTTATTTGTGATTTTCAAGGCGATGTTTGACGACCGCGAATTTCGCACTTTCGCACACCTTCAGGGGTGTCTCCAGAGGTAAATGGACGAGGTGGGCGGTATTTACGTTCGTGGGACGAGCCGTAGGTCGAAAACTGCCTTGAGGTATAATAAGGTAAGATGACATGGTTTCCTGAAAACCACGCAGATTTATTACCGTTGTACAAAGTATGAAAGACGTAGAAGTGTATGCAGAGGTGTACGACGCATCTAGTGGGTTAACTGCTGTTAGTTTCAACGAACCAGTTCTCACGACACATGTTGCAGATCATTGTTTCATGTGGCTCGACAAAATGCGTGTCTGATTGTGAGCCCCTTCGAGCTGGAGTACAACCACCCTCTTAATCGTCTGCCATACGAGTCTCATCCTACGAATCGTGGTTTCACCGTCAGCGAATTGAACGGATGCAGGAGTCTGTTCCAGTACAATACACCAACCGCCGACATTAAGCAGTATGTAGCGGATGTTTACAGGAAGTTTATCACAACCGCTGACGTTGGAAACACCCGCCGCGAGCCAAAGCCTGTAATATCAAGTGAGTTTGTTACGTAAGATTGGTCACGGAATGTCAGAGAACTTTGATGAGGTGCTGTCGATGATCAGTGCTATAGGCGTGGTGCGCACACTGAGGGATGGAGGCAACAGATATACGCGAATCTGCCTCGCCCAGAGAATGGAGATTGATCTATTTCGAAGTTTCCCGCATATGGTGAATGTGGATGGCACTCACGGGACAAACAGACAAAAGCACATCATACTTTCGAGGTTGTAAGTCGTACCAAGTCCTCGTGACAGACAGTATGGGACACGGCCAACCCGTGATGTACGGGTACGTTCGTGGGGAGAATTATGCTTCACTACGTAGACTTTTCGAAATTTTTCGTGAAATGATGAGCGATCATATTGCGGTGAAAACATTTGTTATGGATAAGATGGCTGCGCAAATTAGGGCAGCCCATGTGGTGTTCAGCTGTGACAGTCCATTGTGTTACTCTCATGTACGCGGTGCCGTACGTCAGCATGTAAGTAATCAAAATTCGTCCGTCATAGTTGTTGAAAGACAAACACTTTTCGCAGTCGTTTTCTCTTCTAATGAACGGCTACGGCAGAAAATAGGGAAGAGTAATTTACACTGTTAACCGTAAGCTTAAACGTGATTTATACATCATCAACCGAACGGCTAAGTTTCTGAATTAATTGCTGTGTAACTGGCTGTACACGAAGCCGAAGTGGGCCATCCATGCTAAAGGCGGTGTTGTCCACTTCGGCAACTGAACGAGTAATAGGCTTGAGAACGCGAACGAACGGTTGAAGAAGAGAACGTACCCAAGAGACTTCCTAGCCGTCGCCATCTAAAAAATATGGAGCCACAGTGGGTGGCCACCACGGGGGTACGAAATACAAACGACCTATGGGTGCGACCGTCGTGAGGTTGTGGAGGTTGACTGGTGCTTGAAGACCATTCTTCAGAGAATGACGACGTTTGCAAATCGCTTTGTCCAAAAACATCCGGAGGGACGGACTCCACGACTCCCTTTCGAAGCGGTGTCTGAATGCTGGGTAAACACTTCTATAATGATCAATTTTAACGTTGCAATTTCACGTGCAACAAGATGGCGACGCCTTCGTCGTCGATAGCGCACGTGGCATATGTGAGTGCATATTTTACCGTACATTGTAGCTTTCATGCATTCACATTCTGTCGGAGTTTCGTAAACATCTCTACCCCTACGGTAAGGTGTTTCGTAGTGTTCATTCTCTTTTACAAAAGTGAGGTCCTCATTCATGAGCGGTGGCTTGCAGAATACAATTTGCCAATTCGGCGGTTGGTAGGCCGGCAGCTTCGACCGCTTGATCAGCCAATTTCAACCGTCACCATGAGGCCCTTAATCGTGTACTCGAAAAACTGCATGACTGCAACAGCCGCACGCGGTGGCTTGCTTGAACATCATCATTGCTTTCTCCAGTAAGGTAGTGGAGCGTGCTAATACTGGCTCGCCTTTATACGACTTCACGATGCGCTTAGATACAAGTGGCATGGAACCGAGTTGGGTGATAAAGCCTACAACAGGACTGCCATATGGACACTGCGGCGACCCAGTACAGATGGACAGTTATTGCTGTGATGCCGATCAGCTGATTTTTCACTCCAAATGTATCCAAATTGTAGACATAAACGAGTGTCCATTCTGTGGCAAACAGCTTCAACTGTAGTCGCCTGTTAAGTGCATGTTTTAGATCCTTAGCTTTGTCAGTCCCATCTGCTTCAGTCGTTGTTCGCACTTCTCCAGTGATAATGGAGTGCTCACACCACCCACAACGAATGTTGACTTGGACCGGTCCGCTGACAGTGTACCGCTTTCACACGGGCCGAAGAAAGCGCGAATCAACATTACCTAGAGTGGCTATCCCGTTGATATAATAGCAGAAACTAGGTTCCTTCAAATATGCGTACACAGATTTCTTGCAGATATCAGCTGCGATGAACGGCAGGATGATGAAGACCTCATACGATACACGGTTTCAGTCACTTGGGAGAATACCAATAACACATGGAAGCTGAAAGCCACATTCTGTGCTGGTAAAAAGTGGAGGTCGTATGTGCAATGATCCAAAATTATCAAATACATATTTCAAGACTCTCTCCCCGTGTTTCCGTCCCTATTGACTTCGCTCGTCTACCTATGTGTTTTAGCATAGGGAACGTTTTGGCATAACTCGTGAGATGTAACAAATGGACGGAGGAGTTATGTGTCTAAGCATGCCGACGTATATTATATAATTCGCAACATTTTCCTATGAGGCAAGGTGAACAGCATTTTGCCAATCAACATTCCAGCAATTGGTTTGCGCCGAACGATCTTCTGAATGTGTGACTGGAACTGCCTTTCGTTTGATCCAGATATGGCGTGAAGGGGCTTCTTGGCAAAGGACCTAAGAATTCTCATATTTTGTGGAGAGATCACGCTGTTCTCAGGATCGACGAAATTTCTGGAATGCTTGATAGTCCACTGCTCCTAATGAGCTATTTCGTCCAAAGCTCTGTAGGCTCTTCATTCAATCATGATTATTGTGATGGTCGGCTGAAAGCGAAAGAATCAAATAATGCAATCGGCTTACTCGGACGTGTCTTCGGATGAGAAATAATGAGTTAATTGTATTTCGTTCGCTCCCAGGACAGACCACCAGGAACGTTGTGCACAGCATGCTGTTCAAAAACGACCGGTGTGTGAAAACTGCGAATGTTTCCGTTAGCGTTGACTGGAGCCATATTCAGCGACTAAGTATGCGGGATCTACGCATACTAGAAGCTTCTTCGTCCAGTTGACTAGACGATGATCAACGCTTAAGTGTGGAGTATGCCTTCACACTAGTAACTACTTCATCCAGTTCACGCAAACTATTGTCAACACCTAAGTATATAATATGCGTTCACAGTATTTTTTGCTCCGTCCAGTTCACCCAAGCTATGATCAACGCGCAAGTATGTGGTATGCGTTTACACTAGTAACTCTTCCGTCCAGTTCACTCAAGCTATGATCAATGCCTATGTATGTGATATGCGTTCACACTAGTAGATGATCCATCCAGTTCATTCAAGCTATGATCAACGCTGATAAGCAGAAATCGGAAGAATTCAGACTATACATGTCCGCTGGACATGAATTGTAATGATCTCCCTCAGTTATGGCCAAAAATGAGGTAACACACTGGCAGCTGTCAGAGAATTCTGCAGCCGGCGAAAACATAAACCAACTGTTATCGGAATCATAACCCTCCATGACAGGAAGATAGATGGGTTGTAGCTGAAGTGGGGAAAGTGGGATTCAATGTTTTCGTCAGATAAATAATGAATATCAAAGTTGGTCATTATCTGCCAGATAAATGAGCATTGACTCGCGTACACGTGGCAAGTCATATTCAAGAATAGTCAATCAGCAATAAACAAAACAATACGCACGTTGTTACTGATAAAGTGGGACGTGTTATCCATGTTTACACTATACCGTAGGTAGAAACAACCAGGTGAAAACGTAGACTCTTTTCCACTGGAAACATTATGAAGGAACCAAGCTGAACATATAATTCAG
>LUCH01005209.1:9837-40573 GCA_013368495.1 Paragonimus heterotremus | reverse complement strand
GGAAAATGCGAATGTAGTACTCGCAATCAAAAGTAGCCGGCCAAAAAACTAAGTGTGAACGCCAAGAGCAAATGGGAGTGCCGTTTGACTCAAATAAACACAAAGCTCATGTACAAGCTGATGCAAACAAAACTGGTGCCGACCAACGCCAGCCAACAAGCTGTTACGTCGAACTTCTTAAAAGATAGTGACTGAACAGGTTGATTGAACGCATGTCGGACATAGGTAACCAAATTACGCGAATAAACGCTGCCGGAAGAGGTAACGAACAAGTCAGTCAAAACGCAACGAGTCGCCCAATGACAATCACTGACGTATACGCTGTTTTACCTCTACAAAAACAGCATTGTTTTCCTGATAAATTGAGATTGTTCTGTGCCGTTCAGACACTCGGTTTTCTGGATATATTGGTCAGGTAAGCAACACTTCCCAGACAATTCCTGCATAAAAATTTAAACTTTCGATAATCCGGTTGGTACGATGAATCGAACATCGATCAACTGCTGACATTGTATGTATTGATTGAAGTCACCTGTACAGGAACGATTCACTTTGGGTATATCTAGAGTAAAGCTGAGGTGCATTACTAGTGGGATATGGTTGTCTTTTAGTACAACAATACACGGTTAGACGGAAAATAAACGAGAATAATTAGCGACGTTCGTGGAATTGGGACAACGTGGTTTTCTCTGTCAATTCAAGTACGCACAGTGGCCAAACATGCACGTTGTTTCGAGATAAGCAGATAAAATGGTATCACCCTTGTTCTCAAAAAAAACCTATCTATAGCATTTTAATTCTCGGCATCGACTAACCAACGATGTAGGCTCTTGAAGCACAATGCACAATGCAATGCGACTGACAGTGGGATACCAGTCGACGGGAACCGGAATTAGACGGTCTCCTTGAATGTGCAAGGGAAGCAAACTTGTGGTTTGTATTACTAGTGAATGTACTATGAACAAATACTGAGATAGCAAAACACATGACAAACTCCGAGAAATTACAAGCGGACGGATGGCAACTGTAGTTCACTGAAAACCACCACACGTTAACAGTAGGTTAATGAAAGGCAGGTGTGGAGGTCTTCTTCGTTGTCACCGATTCTCCGATGCAAATAGAGCCTCCTGAATTGAAGTGAATATTGAGCAAAACACTGAAGAAGCATGATTTGGACGCTAGAAGAACACTTAATTCTACCCGGACCAACACAGCACTTTGGAAGGCACGGTAGAAAACAAAACGAACATCACAGAGGGTAGCAAAAGTATACACACGACGGTTGGTGATGTTACACCTATGCTGAATGTGAATAAACTGGCTGATATAACAGAAGGAACACCGTTCTTTCAGGATAAATTCAAACTACTTATCATATTCTTCTTTTGATCAAGAAACTAGTGGATACAGACAAGTGTAATTGTTCTGGATCAGACGGCTGAAAAATTCCTTATGATGGTGAACTAGCAAGGTTTCCATCGCATCACATTTCCAGCAGAATAATGCTGTTTCAGTGCTCGAGGTTGACAGTTCCGCACGTCCAGCGACCATTCAGCAGTCCAAAAAATGATCACACATGATTATATTGTCCTTGAGTTATTTTTGAGTCCGGACAAGAACACATAAGTGAACATAACATTCTCCTTCTCTGATACGAAACTATAAATAAGAGTAAGTTGTTCGAAATTACCCGGGACACAGAGTTGAAGCCTTTGTTTGTCATTGAATAATCAAACACAAACCAGTTAGGTTAACTGTCTGTTTCTGTGTGCAACACACCCCGAAGTTTGAGTACGTTGGGATACGATCGAATAAGCCTACACCGTAAGTTCAGAACACCTATAGACCATGATGTTTCACAACAAGCACCAACTATTCAAGGCCGATAAATTGTCCCATACGTAGGGTCCAAATGGAGAAATAAATCAGACGACAAATACAGAGAATATACATGTGTTCAAAAACAGAGTTGGACAGATACACAGGGGTATGAAACCGGAAAATACATCGCGTTTACATGCACAAAAGAGTGGATAGGTTGAACAGAAACAGGACCTTTTGGAACGGAGGATCGACATCTGTGGAGACAAGAGGACGAAAGATTTTAATACAAAACACGTTTTTATTTTAACTAATTATGAGAACATGTGTGGGGGAATGTAGAAAAAAGGAGTAGGGTTTTCAATTGACTTTGATTTTGCAGCAGTTAGTTGAACTAAACTGGAAGATGTGAAAAACTAAGCAGTAAAAATACTACGGAGTTACGAAACAGTTGACGAGATCCAACTAAAACGTTGAGTCAATTTTGTGTTGTTCATACTATCAGCTGTTTAACATGTGGATTACGATCAGGATACTCAGACCCAGAAAACCCGAACCCACTGTAGTGTGGATGAAAGCCGATAGCGTCATTATTGCATCATCTTCAGACGCGTGATCAGATGTATCACTGTCTCATCTGCAACAGCAGTGGCTCGACCAACGTGGTTTTAGTCAGCCCACGTGACCCTCACCATAATGACAGACGGGCGAATGTGTTTCATCTGTGTGGTCAAAACGATAAAATGAACAGAAACGTGGAACTATGGTGTTTCCTGGTGTCTGATTTCCTACAAAGACAGGGTTGACTGAGCACAATCATCACGCACGAGCCTAGCATGTACTCACCGATCGACTACTGACTACATGTATTCAGGTAAAGCAAGTGGATCTGAGATTTGAGCTGGTAATCTTTAAACAGTACCACCGGACTTCCGCTCGTACGCGAATGAATTGCGACTAAGAAATTAGGTTGAACGGCAGTTCACTGTTTGGGTAAACGAGGCAGATTACAACACCAGTCTATTAAATTAACCGAAATTAATTTATGTTCACTGGGATCTTTTCCCATATTTTGCTGGAACAGTCAGAACGTGCAATTCGTGTTATGCTTTCCGGGCTAACAATTCGGACAATACGAACACTACTGTAACTGGGAGCAAGACAGAGGTAATAAGAAAAATACACGTTCACTTGGGCATACATAACTAATTCCACATTGCCACATTATACCCAGCTGTCATTGCTAGTAAAGTATCGACATGAACTGTACACAAGCACAGATGGAAAAGCTACTATACGTGATAGCAAATGTTTCGACCAATAACTGGATGGAGATCAGATCGCCCAACAGGATGGTGACGTCTGCCCACTGCATATATCATGAGCGAAAATAGAATGAGCTTCGATGAAGTTAGACAACTATTTTGATAGGAGTTGCAATCAGGGCTCATAGTCACTGTGTTCGTCGGTTCAAGAACGGATAGAGATTGCTTAGAGTAATCCATAAGAGGCGAGAGAAAATGCGACCAAGTCATTGTGGCTACACTTGTCTCGCTAGTTTTTATCCAACATCTATTTCTTAACCAGGACAAGTGTTAGAATGTACCGTTTACTTTTACCTGAAGTCTGTAAGCTAGCTGACTTTATAGTCAGTTCTTGACGCAGTCTAATTATACACCGATGCTCATGTAAAGTAAAGAAATACCATTCTTACTTGTGGATTAAAGTGATCTAAGCATAATACACCAACAGTCCTTAAAGTTATACTCCTGAAACTAACGACTAAAATTATCGTCATCTACACAAAATTTCGTTGTACAGTTTGTAACCCCTTACACTCATTTCCAGTAGCAATATTACTATCATTTAAGAACAGAAAACTAATTCCTAGCATCAGACAGACGTATGCAAGCATATCGCATAATGTCACTGGGTTATATCAAAAACATCTCAGTGCATTCGCCAATCTTTCTCATGCGTCTCATCATCATTTAAAATAATCCCACTGGATAACATTCATTTAGAAGATGGTACTACCGTTGTATTAGGTTTTCATCAGTTGCAGTACGTAACAGCAACTTAGCGCAAATAAAATTTAAGTAGAACAAATTGGTTAACAAACATACTGGTTCGCCACTGGTCGAAAGCATGACAGACGAAGTGTCTACGGTCATCCAACGATGTTTATCGAGTGTCACGACAAACTTAAAGTAACAGCTTTAATAGAAGTCCACTTGGAGAGGCCAGTCTTCACGAAGCAGTCTCATGAAAGTGGCGATACTATGATGTTCCTAATGAGATGCCTGACATAATCCGTTCGACGGACATACAGAACGGTTTCTTTGCGTCCACTCTGTTACACTAGATAGTTAACACACGCCTCGATTAAGGTGCGGATGCCAGAAATGTACACAACACACTATATGTGCCACTTCTTTAGCAGCCAAGACGATTTACACTGGCAGAACTGATCGATGCCTGCGTCCCGGGATGAGGAAACATCCTAAACCCATTGATGACTCGAGGTGCAGTGTGATCCGACCTCACTAAATGGCATAAGCTGGCTTTCTCCACTCGGCAAACATACTGGAAACTGGTCATGCGATACACCCAACCAAAGCATTTTGCGCAATGATGCGTCATCAAACACGCGTCATCGTGAAGCTATTCGGGGCCCTGCAGGTCACATATAAGTCTGCCCTGTAGACATAGAAACCGCTGACCTTGAAACCCGATCTACTACGGTTATGACGAATGAATGGTTGTAGGTTCAATTATGCCATTTTTGTTTTCTTTAAGCTAACTTGATGTGACATGCCGTAACTGGTAGGAACATATGGAACGGTATGTATTTTCACTTAACTATTAAGATCAGTAAACAGAGATGGTTGCTTTTTAATTAACTGTCTGTTTCATTTGGCCGTCTTGTTGCAACACGTCAACGTACAAAGCGTCCATTGTTGCACACCTTGCTGGTTTTCTGCACAGGAAAGCTAAAATAATCACGGGAGTGTTCCTGTCCTACTTTCGTTTCAATACAGCTCAGACAGAAAACGTTTAACAGTTTGTTGGAATAAGCCACGCTATTGCACTTAAGTGTCATTTTTAGACTAGCACAGCTGTGGTCAAACTTCATTTCGCATGATCAAAAGAGGGCATTATTCAGTATGCTACAAGAAGTTAAGCGGTCCAATTTGGAATGGGAAAGCGTCGTGAGAATTACACATTTTGGCTATTCTGTCTTGAAGAGAACAAGCAGTAATCTAGATGAGTAGTCTAGATGGAACGTTTTGCTGGGAAATTGTACATAATCGCGAACGATGTCTAGTCAATACCTGGTCGTTTGGAAACTAAGTCATACACAATGCAACAGGAGTAAGGCAAGTTGAACCGGCCATGTGTTAAGTGAACGGCAACTACTCAATCAACTGAGCACCGCTTCAAACAAGGGTCGCAAAGCGAATGAATGAGGATAAACCGATCAATAAAAGATCAGCTGATTAAAACAAATGCAAGCGAAACTCGCTATTGTCGTAAGCCAACTAATGAGACGCCGGTAAACGGAAGTAACCAGCAAGAGACGTAGAACGCAATACCAATACCAATTTTGTTGAAATCATACAAAATCAGGAGTTATCTAAATAAATAAGGTTGTTCGGATCGAAGTGGGCTGTTATGTCTGCATTTTTGGCAACTTTCAGCACGATATCCGTAGCCAGGAGTTTCGTACTCTAAAAATCAAATACTAAGCGTCAAACAGGAACATGTTATTTTCAGAAGCTTTTCGTGAAAAATGTTTCGTTATATCGTGAGCTAGGATCTACATACCATGGACGACGCATCGACTGAAGCCCACGGATATAATTGGTCGAATGGTCACAATGCTACCATAGCTAGCGTACTGGGTCCAACTGAACCGCCGACAAGTGGAGTGACAGCAGGTGCCAAAGCGTGCAAGTCACTGGGAGCTCCGAGCGTCTGAGAATGCACATTAGTGGCCTCCGCGTCCCGTTCAATTCCAACATATTTTAACTGTTCCGTTGGTCCGTATCGATAGTCAAAGAACAGTTCCTCACCTGGAGCAATAGCCCGTTTGGCAAAAATTCCAATCCTATGATCTCCATTCACCATCATAACCTTTAAAAAAAAATGGAATCCAAAGGAATCATAAAACAGAGCTATAAAAAGAAACGTCACCAACACATTCCATGTCGAATGAGAACGCAGACAAGACATAATTACACACACATAAGAGAAGAGTGCTTGACTTATCAGAGAATGTTGTTCCCTGTGTGAAGCATGGCATCTAAGTAGTTTTAGACAACGTGAGATGACGTTGTCAGGTTTGTAAAGACAGCACATTAATTGCACAGTAAGGTGTGACATAGTGGACTAGAAAGCACGAAAGTGTAGAAAAACTGATGGTGGACAATGTAAACTTTGCGATTCTGGCTGCCAGATTTTGAATAACGCCAAGCCAAGAAAGAGCACCAGAATCCAGCCCAGTGGGGTGGAATAAATTTCAGAAAGAAGTTTCTGATTAGTATTTAATTTCTCGAGTCGCACAGAAACAATATTCAGAAAGGGTTTTCTTAGTAAATTAGCATACATGCTTAATAAGAATCAATGAGATTCACGAAGCCGATGTGCCAACGTGGTTGCAGGGGTCTGTGCAGAACGTCCATTGATTCACAAAAGAACTTGTGAATTCAACTTTGTTTGGAAACGTCTCTCAAGTTTGTCAATGCAGAAGTGTGCTCACTTGCGCTATACAAGAACACTAACATAAGTTCTAGGCTTGTTTAGCCAGACAATTACGTAAGAAAGGAATAAGACAATTATTGTACGACTGATGAAGAAGAGGGTTTAACTGGCTATTTTACCAGTTAATACTGTTTCCAGAGAAGCTGCTGGAACGAATAACGACGATTCAGCCAATAAATATAGCTGCTTTTACTAAGGTTGTATGCAGTCGAAAACATGACAAGGCTACATGTAGACACTCGTGGTTAATAATACTGAGTCAAGTGACTTCTCGTTTTGTTGAGGAAACATGCAGATAAACCGGGCTACCCACTCCTAAAGTTTACGAACTACAAAGGTAACAAGGATGAAGGATATGAATGAACGATAACCGAAACTGCCGTCAACGTTTAATCAAATTGGCACGGTCAACTTATCATGCACGCATAAAATGATGCGATCCCATTCTGAGACGATTACGCAATACGTCTTCAATATGACCAAAGTACATATGAGGTTCGACGCACTTTTAACGTTGTATAGTAAGGATGAAAAAAGGAATTTCGGCAAACTACTGGCTTGTAAAGTAAAGAGATTGAGCTGGATGAGACGGTCACAATGCAAAAACATTCAGGCTCTCTACACGTGTACCCATTGACATAGGCACAAGAAATCAAACATGGACTGGGCGATAAAGCAATTTCCATAGCCCGACGTTAACTGAGGACCAACCATGTTACCGCTGTGTAGATCGGCGGCTCTCGTCACGGTACCCTTCGGACGGAATAGAGATTCATCTTGCATCGTGGTGATGGGAAACGGGCGTTAAAATATCAGCGATGCAGTCCAAATACACACTCGTTGTGGAATATGGCTGTGACTCAGTAATCTAGTTCGGTCTGAGATGAATCATAGTGTTTACATGATGAGTGGACCATGCTGATTTGAGCGACTGCGAGGATGGTCCCAGTGATAGAGTATTCGAACGCCTTATCCATATTTCCTCTTTGATGTGTGAATTGGGAAAGTTTTAAAACCAGGCGTAGGAAGAGGTGCAAACCAGCACACAAACGGTCCGCACCAAGGGAGCTCACCTTGGCATGACAATTCGGATTGACCGAGTGATTGGCAAACCGAATCTTGTTTCCTTTCCGAGTAGCGTCGACCACAAAATCACGATTCAAATTGAACAGGAAACTGCTCATAGTCTTATCGTAGATTTTCCCTAAAACACGATGCAAAAGAAAGGGTATATGGTTGTTTTAAACAACGCCACTATTAGAGACGAGCGTGAAGCCATCATCACCACAGACCGCAACACATCAGTGGTTCACACTGACGCTTAACTGCTACACAACCATGAAATAAAAAGAAGACCTTGTACAAGAAAGAAAAGGGGACGGGACATAACTAATTTAAAAAAAGCCACGTCTATATTCAAACATTCAATATTAACATGTCTATACTTTATAAACACACAACCAAGATGTAAATGAAAGTAAGACTTCAACAGCTTTAAATGTCGCAGGGAATTAGGTGTACTCACCTAACCGATAATTCGGCCAAACAACAACAACAACATTCACAACACCGAGATCAATTATCCGCCATCTCACTCAACGTCTCCAACCACCGACTCTGTGAGTATCGCCGGGCCCCAAGCTTAGCAGACGAGCCCGATCTACAATGACCAACTACTTCGTGGACGACTTCATTTATCTAGGTCACATCATCTTCTGTTCACCCAACACTTTAAGCCAATCGGCCGCAGCATCGGCAAAGACTGCTCGGCGGGGAAGATGACTAACTAACATCCTTAGTATATGATCTGACCATCTAAATTTGTGCAGATGTACAGACTGAAAAACAGAATTCGTTCGATAATCACTATCAAATACCCACTTCCTAATCTGCTTACTGTTTACTCGTTGGTGCCACTCGATACGAACGATCGAACGCAAACACCGGTCGTCTTCTACCTTGAGTGGCCAATTTTCGCCACCGTAAAGTAATACGGTCTGCACTGTCGCCCTATACACGCGACCTTTATGCATCAGAGAAATACCTCTCTGTCGCCAGAGATACCCCCAGATTAGCGAACATCGCCCAAGCCATAGAGATACGAACTACCAATTTCGTTCTCTACACCTGCGACGCCGCTGATGTAGTTGTTTAAATACAAAAATCGGTCAACAACTTCCATCACTTCAGTATCTATCATTAAATCTACGTAACCACAGCGACCTTGTAGAAACATTTAATATTTTAAGGCTGTAAAGCGCATTCCGGAGTAATTAGTAGAACGCGAAATGGCGTCTAGCATTGTTTGTGCTGCTTGAAAGTTGTCAGACAACACCTTGTCATCAACAAATTCAAGATTACTCAGTCTTCCAACAGGCAGGAGATCCACGCTGGCATCTTGTGAATGCTGCAGACAGTCGTCCATTATTTCGTCTATGACAAACGTAAACAATATTGATGAAAGTGGACAGCCTTGATGAACGCCGCTCATGGTGCTGAAACCATCAGACAGTACATCATAAACCCTAACCTGAAGTATGGGTATAAAACGCACACAGCATGTTCACATACCTTTGTATCTAATCGACTCTAAAAGTGTGGATCGATACACCAAATCGAACGCACCTTTATAGTCGAGAAACACGACAGTTGTTGGTCGACGATATACACGACGCCGTTCCAGAATTTTGGGAGGAGTGAAATGTGGTCTATACAACCTCGCCCAGGACGAAACCCTGCCTGTTCTTTCCTAATATTTGCCTCTCGAACTGCAGTGAGCCAATGAAATATAATGGATACCAGAACCCTAGAAATGACTGGAGTCAAGCTAATTCCTCTTTGGTTTTCGTAAGAGCTCTAGACTCTTTTCCAGAATATGGGAACTATTATCGAGTGACTCCAGCATGGAGGGATAATCGTTGTCTATACAAGTTGAAATAACTGAGTCAGAGCTCCCTACTAACGACTCCTCAAGTTCTTTGGAAAGTGCCGGCACCAGATCATCTGGACCAGCAGGCCAAAGAACCGAAATACAATTGCGGACCTCAGTCTCAGTGAACGGTGCTAAATCTAACCACCAGGTTGCTACACTACACGTTTGTGGTGACAACACAGTAGAAGCAGGAGACCGACTAAACTGACCGTCAACGTGTTTCGTCCACCGCTCTAACCTTCTGGACTTATTACAGACGAGTGTGACATCTGCCTCGGTGACGGCTTCACTGAGACGGCCGCCTGGGACCAGTAGCACGGATAAGCTTGAAAAGTCGGCCGGTGTTCTCTGAAATAAAAGCAGTTTCCGTTTTTCAACTTTCTCTATTAGCCAAGCCTCACGATCAGCCTTTAGACTAGGTTTCAGTTTCCTACGGATATCTCTCCTGAACCTGTTACATGAACCATCAGGTGGAGTGTTCCGTCTAGCTTCTAACAAGTCCAGGGATTTCTCCGAGATCCAAGAACCCCGTGCCGCATGCTACAGTACTTGCTTCAGGAATGGCCTGTGAGATCTCAGGCCACTCGTTAAGCTTGCACTCTAAGCTGGTTTGGTACTTATGCCTTATCGGAGGTATAGCCAGTTTCTCAACAGCCAGTCGTTGCTCAGCAAACGTGAGGGATCCATGATAATTGGAGGGAAAACGCAACGGCAATTCGAATCCAAGAGGTTGATCACATAAACGATCGATAAGAATATCGAAGAAAGTAATACTCACCTCGACGATCAGCTTCGTCTTGACTAATAATTTCTCCGCAATATTCATAGATAAAATCATTTTTCTCCGCACTATCCATGATAAAAATTCCCCAGCTGGAAAACCAAGTAGACAGAGGAATAATCAGTCGGTAAAAATGATGTGGAAATCCCACAAATTTGATTAGTTCGTAAAAAGAGAAAAATAATGTGGGACCGTAAAAGAAAACTCACCCAGCTACGTCGGATGGAGCCATAAGTAAATGTTTACGCCAGCCTCGTTGAATAGCCACATTACGACAGGTTCCAACGGCCGTACTGGATGGAACGACCGGCTGGAGAAGGATACTCGCGTCCAGTGTACTGCCAGTCGCCCCGTTGGAGCTCACACCCCGACCTGGCTGCTGAGCACCGCAAGAAAGGCATAAATCGGGATCACACTCACGGACGGCGAGAAGACAGGGGCAGAGTTTAGTGTTACATTGTCCACGACATCGACAGCCGAGAAATCTAAGAGATTTGAAGGTTAGCAACAATGTTTAGATGAACATAAGTGAAGTTGAAGACACTTACCTATTGGAACAATCAGCCGGACACTGGCAGAATTTCTCACAGAAGGTGCCTGCTTGTCGACACGAACAGGATTCGTCACAGCGCTGTCCAGGATGGTCACACGGATGATACTGATGAGCGAAACAGCCACTAGCCAACAGGCCGCCTCCATTGGTATGGCTTCCATTACCGTTAGCCGTGTTCCCGTTTGGTTGAGAATCGTCGTCATCCTCTGAAACAGAAACCAGCTTTGGGGATAAAATTCATGTCGAAGTTTACGTAACGACTTGTTCGACAAAGCAAGAACGTAATGTTTTCTTCCAAATATTTCCAGATCTGAAAAAAATGCCATAATTGAAAGTTACTGAAGAATAACTTGGTATATTTAGTTAAACTTTTAAAATCCAAAACGTGACAAAGCTGGTCGTTGGTTGGTTTAGACCGCTTAGACACTAAAATTTGAAGGATTTTGCTAAACTACATACCGACACACCATTTGTAGTTATTCAAAGGTAGCCTGGATTTGGATTCCGAAGTAGTCGTCCATAAACCGCACATTATAGTGGATAAAATGATTGCGGAACTTCACAGTGAACAAATAGATTTATAAACGACGTTCCCGATTCCCTCACGAGCTTCGCAGACTAGCTGTGTAGAGACATACGGTTCGAACTACACTCACCTCCACTTATGTTTACGACAAGCAAGTACTTAATTGATTAATACGAGCATTAAAGTGGTCTTGCTGGGTCTCTTTGTCAAAGGTTGCATGAAGTCGTCATTGAAACCACTAGCATGCTCCCAGACAAAAAAAAACAGAGTATCTTATAACGACCAGAAGGGCATGCAAAGTGCACTGATTCCGCTCAACTTTACCGCACTCTTAGAGATGTGCAACGGATATGCAGCCATCCAACTAAAGTGAAGAAAACGATTTGCTGTTGTTGACCTGATGAAGACAGGTCATTCATTCAATCACCCCTTTCCATCGTCCTTGTAGATGACGTTCATCTGTTCAAACATGAGGTGGATCAATATCATCTTTTAGGATATTCCACGTCACTGTTGAAGTGAGCGGCGGCCCGAGCCGCAGTACCTTTTGATCAGGCTCATGGCTGTTATGATGATGATGATGATTATCTAGTTTACTGAATCAAAATCATGACTCACTAGTCCAATGACATTCCGATTAATCGTCAGCTGTTCAGATCAGTAGGATGAACTATCAAAGGCCAAAGGCAGTGGTGGATAGGGAACGGTAACTGACGGCTGACCGATATTCATCAAGGGTCAAGTGAACGACTTTTACCGAGGCACATGCAGCAGCAACAAATCAATTTACTCTGGGCAGGTGTCTACTTAACCGGGCATGTCTGTACACAGCTGTGTAATCTGCACGGGCAGAACACAACAAACTACTACCCCTTCTTCTATCCAGGAGCACATATTCATCTTAACAGATACGCCGACGACAGTATGGCAGTTTCATGACAAAAGCAAGCACCCATTTCGTCATTCGAGTCTGAAAAACGACTACACCAAGCGGTAAGGTGGTGGCAACAATAAAACCAATGAACGGGTATGGTAGTTAGACTTGGTAAGCCGGCAAACTACGCTCTGGATGAGATGGTATCTGTGTAAAAAAAGACAGAAAGGCTGTCCAACATTAAGTCAGTAAAACACACATATACAGACACAACTTACCCCACTTCCGGTTGGGGTATACCTAGTCGTCCGCAATAATGATAGAAATCTTGCACGCTTTACTACGGTTTGATCGAACAGAGCCTTTTGACATTTACGCAAACTGCTTGTCGTTTTGATTAAAATGGATATTCAGACGTATCGGATTAACGAAAGTGGCAATTGTAGCGAAATCCGAAAATGTCCAAACAGAAAAGTATGCGACCACGTGAAGATCAATTATGAGCGAGTGAGAAGTTTTCACGCTTGCATGGAAAATATTGTTAAATGTAGAAAAAGGGTGAAACCTGGGTGCATGGGATTGCACTTATAAATCACTACCAATGTCATCAACACTGAGATGATTCACTGAATACGACAACGAAAGTGGTCTGAAACAGAACATTCCCAATCAGCGACGCTCCTCCTCATAATTAGTTCCATGAGCCCTATGTATGACTAATAATACACATCAATAATCCGTCACAACGAGACTGGACCTTGACATGGTGTGACGGCAGATATAATGAAAAGGTTTCTGAAGATTTAATCTAAAGTTGGCTTCAACAGAACCCGCCAAGTTGACGGCGCAGTTCATAGCAAGCGGAAATCTAGTCAAGGTGAAGTTTTGCCGTGAAAAATTGTGGCCAGTAACGACCAGACTAACTCTATCAGTGAAACAGGTAAACACTGTTTGCATGCTGTCTATAAAATAACTCTGCATGTTAAATACTAGTCGGCTTAACACGTAACAGTGACGAGGGTCATGACCATTGTTTTGTGAGGTCAACTTCGAAAAGGCCTTAGCTATGGACGACAACCGTTATTAAATTAGACTTTAAGCAATAACTCACCTGCCAATCGACGAGCCAACGGCCCAGGTAACATACTTTTCTTCAGGCGACGTTTCCTCCACTTCTTTCTTCGTGCGCAGAAGTGACCAAAAGCGAGTGCAGTCGTCGCCATGCCCAACGATCCATCTTCGACTCTCTGTGAGCAATGACCCTCATCACCTGCGCCATTACATAACACACCGCCACCGGCGGAGTCGTTCATGTCCACCAGAGATGTGGCGCTGGCAGAACGCCGATTCCACTCGACTCCGATCCCGGGTACACGTAACTGTGCGAGCTGACCTGAATCGGGAGCAAGGAGGCTGGCGGTTGGCCGGCTACTTGTGTAGTGCAGCACCTGCATCCATGTGCACGGAAGAAAATACCATTCAGTTTATACAATATTACGTAGTGTTGGGTAGCAAGTGAAATGGATTGTCGATGAGCTAGTTAAATATCGTACCCGCAACTTTAATCAGGAAGCCCGTATGAGATGGTTCGAGTTCTAAAACCAACGTGCAAAATCACCAAACCTGGCAGGTGTGGAGGTTGTGCATCTACTTATGTTGAGTGACAGAGGCTAGTATTGATGGTATGAATGTGTAAATTTCGTAATGTATTCGGCAGCTCAGGAATTGTAACGAATAGGTTAAATGCGAGTAACAGATGCATATGAACGTAAGCGCAAACGTCGGTGCGAGGACAAAACTAGCACATATACAGACACAAACGGTTGGTAGCATTAGTTTCGGATTAGCCTGTCACAATGACCGAAGTCAAAGGACGCGTGCGTATAATACATACAAGTGACTCGCGCTGCACCACGTGTGGTTCTACTAACACACCACGTATCCACTGTAAACCCGAGAAAATAAGACCGGGAGACGCGTGAGTGGAGGCCTTTGTGGTCCGGCCGGCCAATTTTGGTTAGCCGTACACACATACATGATGGTCACGTAACGGACGGTTGGTCTAGTAGGATAATAAGGAGATGCACATGGGTTCATCAATGGCCAAATGGATAACTGACACATACACACTAAGTTCTGATAAGCTGTGAGTATACTAGATGGCATCCAGCATTAATCACCCATGTGACTAAAAAAACACGCAGCTCTATTTTCGCACACTATCAGATGCGTCACCAAATTAGCAAATATTTTGGAAAATAACAAACAACAACAGGGAGCAGCATTTGGTGCTGACAGTCCCATATGTGGTTCAATGCTCTGAAGATGAACAGTTTAGCGTGTCCACCTTCTCTGCTCAGTCACTGGATGGAGTGCTGTTTTCATTTGATTATATTGTGGTTGTTTTGAGCCAATGATACTGTTTAGTTGACCAGCTAATGCGCGCATCCAGATCGTCAGTTCGAACCAATCACCAACTACCATCACAGGTCGATCGTCATCCAGCTGGGTTAGTGATATACAGTTTTGCGGTCGGCGATTAGTCAGCTATCCACTACAAAGCGTAACAGTCCGGATTCAGAATTTTCAGCTGGCCAAGCCCAACAGCAACAAACGCATCTAAGAGGCAACGTGCAAACTTCGATCAGGCGAAGTATTCACTGCAAGAACACGAACGCAAAGCATACTAACGCCAAATTAACTACAAACTCGGAATACCCCCTAATCAACGATGCAGCAACCGTGGGAAGCCTGACGGGCAATTATCGATGGGATCAATCGAGGTAAAACAAGGCACACAAAACTGTCAGATGTGTGTAGACAAGTGAGTGGCTGGAGCCGCGGAGCAAAAGATGCATGTACATGCTGAGTAGTCAGTGGGTGGAAAATCATATTATCGGCGAAGGACCGTGAAACTAAGTACATCGTTATCTGAGAAACCGCAACCGACTGCAACGGAATTAAACCTTCGGCTACGCACACTGCATGCCCATTATAAAACACTTTGGCATGCAAGTTTATCATACACTACTTAACAAAGGGTCTCCACTCTAATGGATAAGTCCAAGTCAACCAACATTATTCGGTTCAATCGTAACTTGTTCAATTATTGCAATTGTCAACTGAGTGAAACAGATAAGTTAGTGATATTTTTACAGACCTTATCATTCATCGTGTTTCTGCACAGTCCACAACGGTCGTTGTCTGTTTTCAAGTTGGCATTATAACACCACAGAAAAACAACAGGTTGGGGGTAGTTGTGGAACTGTTGTAAAAGATTCTGTTCAGTAACAGCAACAAGCACCGATCATTTAGTGGTACTGATTTTACTTCGTCCGCTTCTTTCTCACTCAAAAAGAGCGCGGAACCCATTTCTCTGACGTAGTTTGGAAAATCCGTCAATCCAGCATCTGGATTTACACTCTAGAAAGTTGTCACAACAGTGATACGTCGCTATTCATGTGTTTCGTGACGTATACTACCTGGCGTTTAGGAAATGGTCTCCGTGACGTGATGCCACATCAAACGTGCACTTTCGTGATCGGCCAGATGGGCTGCGTCATGTGGTAACAAAAAGTCGTTCAATAAGGCACGATCTGTATTGTCCAACTCGCATCTTCGCACACCACACACGCGCTCGCGTTTATGAACCCGAATTCCAACTCACGGCGCAGCAGTGGTATTCATTCATACATCGTGTGTATTTTTGTCTGGTTTGTGTGTGACTGTTGCATACCATCGTGGATTTTTGACTGCTATCTCTCGCCCGTTGGTCCGATTTCGCTGAACGATGGCTCATTCGGTCGAGCGTGTTGTCCGTAATCCACTCGCTGTGGGTTTTGACCATATTTTATCACTGCATTGAGACATTCCACTGATTGTATAAATAATCGCACCTCCGCAATGGTTGTCCATTTCAATATGGCATTGTTCCACTGGATGACTACAACAACACACCGTGTCAAATGACAGCAATAACTGGCATGATAGAAAACATTATCACATCAGCTATCCACAGATAAGAGCCCTCTCTTAATGGGGAAATATAATCCGAAGAGCTTCTCGGAACAAATTCAGATCGATCATGACTGATAGTTAATTATCGAAATACAGATAGTGAAGGCCCAAATGCATGCTTGATCGTCCTAACTCCGATCTACTGAGTGGCGTCGAATAACACTTAACGACACCAGAACTATAGTCATTCTTTACATACTTATATAAGTCGAACAAACGTCTATATATTCTGAGCATGCACAATCGTCACATAATGACTCGGATTTCGAATCGATTCGACTGACGCTTTCACCAATACTAGCGTACATGACTGGAGAATGCGAACGTACGCTTATGTTACGTCGAGTCCTGAATATTCTCAGAAATGATTGGCGAACAGCGAAAATAACTGCATACCATTCAATTTTTCTCTAGAACATTTTAGTCCAATGAATTTTTCATCTGGTAGGATGTTATTCAGTTGTATCAACAGGGAAGACAGTAATGTGGAGACTTGAACTCAATAACCATTGATAGAGCCCCATTTGCCTCCTCCCCACAGTTACTTCCAGGAAGGCTTCAGCAACACGAACTAATGTGTGACTGAGAGGTCGCTGTCTAGATGGATAAGTTAACGTTAGCAAACCGCCCGATTGGCAATACGAAGACGAGGTAAGTTAGAGAAGCATTTTACTGCTGAAGATGTTTGTATGTGTTCCGATGTAATGCGGACACATTTGCGCATGGTGCAAAAAAGGACGTAAACAGTAGGTACTGTCAAAAGGGTGAATGGTAACAGTTCTCTTATAAGTGAATAGTCCTTTAAAGACTCAGTCGCCTTCAACCTACAGAAATGGACACCTAAGTCTTCATAAGGGCTGAATTGCCCCCGGTAAATATATCAGTATGAATCCGAAGAGACCAAGAGGCGACGACTATGTAAATGGATTAAACATACTATTCAGGTAACGCTCAACGTGCACCAGAAATAACATGCCGTCAACTCACTTCTGAACAAGTCCTCGTACCGAGAAGACGAGCCAAAGTGCAACACCACGCGTACTGATTATAAGAAGAATGACCGAATGGGATGAACATAGGCGCGAGGACTTGGAATAAGCTGACCTCAGCAGCCGTCCAAGCGGTTCCAGTGACTTTTAATGAATTACGGATATTTTGTAAATCATCATGATTCGGTGACAAGGTTTGTCGTACACAGGAACGATTGCAGAAGGCCGAATCGGCTTCTGAGGTAAATATATAACACAAAAAGAACGAAAATTACAAACAAAGCCACAATAATTGTTGAATTCATAGGTAAGTAGGACTTGTTGGCCAGTGCAAATGTTTCTTTTAAATAAAATTGGAAACGAACTAACTACCGGAGATGATACAACAGTATCCAATTCTCACCGATATTGGTCACATTCGTCAAAGGCCATCGATGACTCCACATGGACTGTGTGGATTTATACGGATGGAGTGCGCAATCATACTTGAAACAACGTCGACAGAATAGGGCGCGGAAAGAGTGCAACGCCTCAGAGCGAGAAGGCGGATCGGAAAGACCGTTTTTCATAGCCATGGCAATTTCTACCGGGTTATCCAGATTGGGTGAGCATAAAAGCGCTTCTTCGGTGACCTGAATAAGCCGAAAAAATGCTTCCACTTTGAGTTCGTAAGACTAATTCGGGTTTAAATGCACACAAATAATGTATATTTCAAAGTCAATCCAAATACTATCCAAACTAACATTAAGGCGTTAATTCGTCAGTTTTCACAACAAAAAGTACCTGATGTAGTGGGGTAGTGAATGGATACTGAGAGCAATCAAATCTGGACAGAACAAACAATAGAAAGGTAGCAGTTTGAATGCACAATCGTACGGTGAGTAGTAACTGTCGATACCATTTAGTTATATCAGGCTTCGGAAATGGAATGAAACTGGCGAATGGTAGGGAAGTTTGGCTCACATAAATTAAAGATCACACATAAGTGATCGCAGCTATCGCATTCTAATAGATTATAGTCAGCACCTTTCAAAAAGAGGTACTACCAACCACCAGTTACCAAAATATCACCAACACGTTGGTGATCTCTGTTACTTCGAGTTGAAGAGAATTCTTGGTTGTGGGGTCGTCGATTTGAATTGAGAGAACAGTTATCGTATTTCCTCTCGAGGCGATCGGGCAGTCTGGACACCATTCACAAGTGAAGGTGGCTGAGAGTTTGTATGTGGTAATTCGATCATGTTCAATGTGAAATCAGTGGGATAGCGGTCAACACAGTTGCCTCATGAACGCGTATTCGGAATTGCGGCAAGAATATGCACCGTTGATAAAATTTAACAAGGGAGAAACTCGAGTACAGTGCACCTCTTTGAAAAGAGCTGACTAGAAAGTTTATGGGAATGCGAAAGTTGCGATCATTTGTGAGTGATGTTCAATTCACATAAACGGAACGTTTCATAATTGTATGCGAAGAACATGTCAACCCTTTCCGGATTATTCAAAACGAACTATGTACGAGAGCGAAACAAGTGCCCTGTTCAATGCACGTTGGAAACGAGTGGTTTCGGCATGGAAAATTCCGAGCAAAATGAATTTGAGTAACATAAAGTAAAGCTGAAGGACGATTAGCGGGTACAAACATAATAGCTGAACCAATGGACACTTACCTTATGCTCTAAACTGATGCTTAACACGCTTTTCATCCTGATTCTGAATCCAATGGGAAAATATATTTCACGTAGTCGGAAGTCAAGCCGGGAATAGTAAGGTATGGTAGCTAGTGACTCAAACGTCTCAGATGGACCAACAACATTTCATCATAAATGAACCGCAAATTAATAGCCGTAAGTTACCGTCAGTGGAACGGATAGAAACAAGTTGCATGAAGAAATGATTTCAATGCGCGCCGAAATGGTTAGACATACTTTAGAGATGGTAAAAAGATAAAAGACCATAATTCTCACTTGGGAAGAATTAGAACGTTCTTTTAACTCCAAAAAACGGTGTTGAAGTTTGTTCGCGTCGTCCGCTGAGCCGAAGGTTCCGGCTATGGCCTAATCGGAAGAAAATCGAAAACAGTTAACACACGCATTGTTATAGTCTGGGCGTCGCTACTTTCAAACTCGAGAAGTATGTTTCTGACAGTCGCTTTTGAAAAGAAGAACAGGATTAGTCCGGTTATTGCTAGAGTTCATCAGAAGTGCAGGTCGTTTCGATCTGGGGATAAAGTCAAGTCTATATGCTTGACAGGTGAGCACAATTGTTACTGTATCATTAACCTCACCTGAACGGTCAACCACAATCGCATGATAAAAAACTGTCCTCCAGCGTCATCACACACGACTGTAACCATTCGTCGACGTCAGTTGCGCGAGCCACTTCTTATTCCGCATGCATACAGGTTCCAGTTTTCAGTCACACTACGAACAGGGATTGTGGTACATACTGCAGAATATCTGCAAACGCTCTGTTGATATTTGAAATACGTGGCCTACCCATCGCAGAGTGGGAGATTCAGCATATGAAATCATTCAAAAAACACGCTGTCTAATGGCCGCAAAGCTCACACGATGATCTAGTTCGATGTGAGACAACGGATGGGGGAAGATGTCAAAACGCAGTAACTGTATACGCACAAACAGGATGCTCGCCAGCGATGCATGTATCTTTTTTGTCAAAACAACCGAACGCCTTTCTCACGAAGATTGACAAAAGAAAACGCTTGACTGGCTGTTCAGTAATATTGTAAAATGACTGGCGGAGTGCTAGTTGGATGAATAAGATGGTCCAGTTTTAAAAGGAGCAGAAGCGGTCCAATCTTGAAGGTTTATTTGCCATCCTAAAGACATTAGTCAAATGTAAACAAAAAGCCCTATTAGTTTATAGGTGCAGACAGCCAGAAAATCTTCGAAAAAGAAGTGTATATATCAGGCGCCTTTCTATGAGTCACAAGAGGGTCGGTTACAGCCAGGTTGTCCAAACTTTTGTAACTAACAACTGCGATTTTTGTAGGCTGGCGTCATGACAACTGATGAAACAAGAGTTAAACAGGTGTACATTCTGCTAATTTTTTGCAGAAATTGAAAGACATCGAAAAGTTAACCTGATCAAACTTGCTTACCGTGAAGACAGCGTCCGTAATCCCACAGTCCCCAAGGCGTTTCGATCTTATAGGGCTGTGATTTTCACGGAGCACTGATTCCTGAGAAGGTAGGACAGTGGGAGATGTTGATTCACACTTTATTGGTGAAATCGGAGTGGTTTGTAATGGATTACGTTCTTCAGATTTGAGAACCAAATCCAATGAATCCGGTAGACCAATAGACTGACCATCGATAAAAGCGGTGGATTGGGCTTCCATACGAGTTGGAGACTGGAGAGATAATACCGAAACAGGAAGAGTTCAACAACGTAAACAGCAAAAGTAGTGGTGTCATACTAAATGGACAATCAAGTCAGGAATTAGATTAACTATCAGAGGCGAACAGTGAGTGCAACTTTAGAGAAGGATAAGAAAACATGCAATTTACATCAGCAAGCTTGTGTTGAGTCAACAGGACTCCATCACTAACTTCAACATACCCATGTCGCTACATGGAACATAAAGGACCACGTTGGCAAGTACCCTGATTCTCTCGGAGTGAAACCATTTCAAGCTTACATAAATGAGAAGGCAAACATGCAAGCAAACAACGCGCAAATGACAACATCAGTGCTTTATGTGAGTGACTTCGTTCATATGGTTCTGAACAATATGGCTGACTCTGCAGCATACGAACTTGGTGCTACATTGTAAGTGTTCGTGAATACTTTAAACCTCAGATGGATAATTTCCATAAACAAGTGTTGTGTTATACTCGCCGTTATCAGCTCTACAGTAGGCAGTCAACAAGACGTATAAGGAATTCAGGCCGAACAAACAGTGTAATACAGTATCACTTCCAAAACCTTTCAAAGTACTGTGACTGATTTAAATGCCATTCAGAGACTAATAAATGTTCTTCAAACATGACACACAATAAATAGTAATATCATCCTGTGTGGTTAAAACGGTTACAAGCGTGGTTGTTGTTCATTTGACTGACTCTAGTCATTCTGTCAGTAAGAAAGATGTTTTTCAGATTGTCTACCGAGTGCCGAGAATAAGATCAAAAATGGTGAGATTCCGAATGTCTACCGTTGTCGAGGCCAACAGCATCGGATTGCGCAACCCTGACATCTGCGCTCATAAGTTCGTGCGGACACTTAATATTCCGTGGTCCACAATCAATCAAACCCACAGTTTGGAACAGTGGTTGCGTAACTGATAACAAACATCCATTACCTCTATTGACCGATTTTCTGACTCGCCCAAGTTACTGTTTCATATTTATCTTGTTGTAATTAGTTTGATGATCAAATACAGAAAACAGGTCTTGCCGACTACCTTATCATTCTCATGACCTCAATGGATATTTTCGAACGGATGAAATTTGCGCAGAGTCCGTTATAAGAAATCCGGCTTCTGTTACAACACCAGTCGAACTATTCAATGGAAGACCTCAAATACATATGTCGTGGTCGATCATGTTCCATAACCCACACTCGGAAAGCTACAAGAAACAATCTCAACTCCATCCAATCCTTATTTACTCCTGGTTGTGCCTATTTTCCCGAAGATCTGGCAATTGTACGCGTAACAATAAACAACCGGAACGAGGGAAATTCGGTATTGCCAACCTCGTTGATAAATTGAGTGAAATATCGGGAGCGACGACTGCGTTTTGCAGCAGTCGGTCGGAGATCGGGGAGTGATGAGACAGTGTCTACAGCTTGATCCAATTCGCTACGAGCACGTTTGACTCGATTGGAGCGCTTGGTCGGAGAGACGGAACGGTCTTCGTGCGGAGGTGGCTGTACCGAAAGGTTGAACTCATTCGAAACCGTAGAGTGAAGTTGTACCTGATCCGCAGTGCGGCCAGGCAGACCACATTGACGACCGATACTTGGCCATCGTCTGTTGACCTCTAATACCAAGGGAACAAGTAATTCCTCTTCAAACTCAAAAGGAAAATTTCCATGCAGTCGACCATCGTAGTTATTGAGTAATTCCTCCAGGAAGCTGACATCTTCTTGAGCCTGATCGTCTCCCATATAGGGTAAATTGGCCAATTCCGTTTCGTCCTCCACGGAAAAGTTATGTTGGACTGGTGCCCAAGTGCACACAGTGGGTACTGGATCAATCTGACGAAAAATAAATTGAAGAGAAATACACGACTCAAGTGAAATTAATGAAAAGCAGGGGGCAACAGGTTAACACATTGTTGGCAGATGCCTATAAGTACCACCAGATAATTATGGTAGAGCTCGCTAGAAAGCAAATCATAATTAAGTGCAAACGGCACCGCTGTCTACGATGTAGTTCACCTACCTGAGGTATCATATTCAAACCAACACAATAGGTTTTTCCAGCAATTCGAGCCTCGAATCGACCAAATTGATTGTAGACCTGAGGTACTTCCACAGGCTCGGCTAACGGACAAGGACAGACGGTTCGAGACTGAAGTGAGTCTAAGTCATTCCAATGTCCATAGCTTAAATCAGATGCGAGAGAAGATGAGGCTAGATTAGCGGCTTTCACAACAACCATTTGATCTGACAACAGACGGCGGTTAGTCGCCATCAGATCGCAGACTTGAGACCACTTTGAGATGAGTTGATTGCGACGTATTTCTTGGTAAATCTCTCGAATCAGTGTTTGTAAACGACGACGGCGATCGGTCACACCAGTTGAATTGGTTCGTGACATCCCATTGGTGGTCGACCGCCGCCGGAGAGAGGTGACCAGTTTGCTTCGGCACCGAGCACGATTAACAGTGACCTTAGTTTGAGCGTTCAGAACCTCGTTCTCGTTAGAAGGGTCGCTCGAAGTATTTCGAACCATCTGAAATTTTGTTTGAGAAAAACCGGAAAATTAATGCAAAGCAAAACAGTAACAACACCATTCTATTCAGCCGATTAGTTAAGCTGAGCATAACCTAAATAAATAATTGATAAAGGTCAACTGTGCGACAGCGGTCATTCAGTGTAAAAACTGTAGACGAAAAGCTGGTGAACAATAAGTAAGCAAATGCATCAGTAAGGAACGATGACGTGATTCGATACATTGTAACGTAGAACGCTTTTCTGTGATCCATTTAGAACACCTGCGTGTTCTAAATTTATCGGGGGACACAACTGTTTCAAATTTATTTAGAAGTTGGTGTTACTGAAGCTTAATACAATGAACAGTTGACAACACGCGACCTGAGATAGTTGCACGAATACACTAGTGATTTTAAGTGTACGAATTTAAGATGCACCTCAGTGATTTTACAATCTAATAATTAAACCAGAGTTAGGCCCCGCCGTTCGCCCACACTCAGGGGTGGGCTCACAAGAAACATCAAAGATCTACTCGACCGTTCAGTGGGTGAAAAACGACCAACTAATCTACGTACTTAATTCAAAGAATTATCTAGAAAACCTTGTTAGTAGGAAAAATGTTTGTATCATCTACTAAGTTGCAAATATCTACCGGTGAAGTTTGGCTGAAATCAACTGAAGATCGCTCAAATTTTGCTGCAGTTTTTGCGTCCAGATAAACGTTTTGGACAAACCCACTATAAAACAACACCTGATTCGAGCTTCGTTCTAGTTAGAGTACACTAGTAGTGCATATACTGGCTCCGATCGGGTTTTGAGCTCCGGTTTAAGTTCTCAAGATAACTGTGTTCACCACTAAACACGGCGAACCGCTACAAATAAGGATTAAGTCATGTTAGTCAGCGGGTTGAATGTAATTCTGACCTAGTTGACGAGTTCCCATAGCGGGGTTATCGGCTGGAATTAACTGGACAGTCGCCGTTTCCTACCCACCAACTACAGCATTATTCAAAAGCAGATATTGCCGACCATTTGAGAGTGATAAATCGGTCGTGCCTAATTTTGGGCGAACGGCGCAATAGCTAACAGGATTATCTCATAAGAATGTCGACTGGAGTTCAGATTCTGATCGGGGCAAGAACGTACATTGTTGATAAGTTCTAGCAAGAGCTTTTATTCGGGAGACCGACTTAAATTTGAAAGCTGTGGTCAAATGCGACTGACCCCAACCTACATACATACTTCGAGCGTAAACACATATCTGATCTCTTCAAAAACACTGCTTATATGCAAAACTAAAAAAAATGCGCAAGATTGGTTGATTACGAAACTTTGCCTCCTTAAAACCACACGCAATCATTCCGATGAGATCCACACTACCGCCAGCTGAACAACCAAACCGGAGAGAATCGGAAGATACACTCGGTATGTCGCCTAATTTTTCAGCACGAGAACTGTTTGATAATAGCAGCAGTAACTCGTAAACATCTGTTCACTAAAGTCAAGACTGTCAATCGTCAACCTGCAGTCAGCACAATCAATCCCGTTGCAGAGCCAGAAAAAAACGTTAGACAGCAGCAAAACAAACTATTCATTGTGCACCTCGTTTCTATCATTCCCTCCCTACCCTGCATTGTTATGGTAATCGGCGACTTGACACACTACACAATGACGATCATAAGTGAACAGCAAAACGAAAATACAGGCTTGAGAAGAAAAAAAATGATAATCGAACAGAAAGGTGTCCAAGTGACCAAGCGACAAAACAGTATACCACTAGAATTCACTTTTTTGGAAGAATGGATCAGCAGAAAAAATGAACGAACTACGTATAACAAATATTTATTGATTCTTGATGAAATCGCAAGTATACATGAGAATCGATAGTTGCGAACTGCACAGAAATGCGGCAAAATTTCCTGGCACAAGTAGGCGTTTACATACGTTGTTGCTCAATTCATGCGTCGTCGTTTGTTACCAAAGCCTCGGCCAGTCTAAGAAAAAGGAATTGTTGAAAACTCACAAAATGGTAGTGAAAAACAGTGTAACCAGCAAGCGGGTTTTTTTAGAAACTCACTATCACGTTAAATACATTGCATTTACACCAGTGTTCGATATAAGGAAAGAAAACTTAGGATAGTTATCGTATTTGATTTCGCTTATACAGAAAAGAAACCTTATTAGATAACCAAACGGAGAAACTGTGATGCGTGAGAAAGATACAATCGCTGATGGAATGACAGCCACAGGTACAGTATCTATAGTGAATGGCCAATAGGGAATAGTTGTAGACAGAATAATGTAGCATCAATCAAACTCAAAAAGAAAATGAGAACATACACAAAGCTTTAACTATGAAAGATGAGCTGTTACTAAAAAATCAGCCTTTGTCGGTGGACGGTGTCTTTAATTCAACCCTATTCAACGGTTAAAGCATAATGTGTGGTGTAGTGGCCCGCCACTGTGCAAACATCTTTATTTGCCCCTGTGGTACCAGTTACTTTGGTCAAACGACCGAAAACTACTCTGAACCGGTTCGTGAGGTCGGCTGGTCTGATGTAAAGGTTAAATAATCACGCCAATCAAAACCGATTGTCTGATGTGAATCAGACCATCAATGTGACGTGTAGAAACAGGGTCACTCAACCGAGAGTAGTGGTGTTAAACTACGGTCATAAATGAACTTGTCAAAATCGCCTGTACAACTTACACCTGTGCATTAAAATAATTGCCCAGATTTTGAAATAATCTTGGCTTACTACAAACTCTTTCAACAAATCCACTGCCGTTGTTCACACGCGTCAGTTATTATATGATACTGATCTGTTTGACCTCATGAACCCATCTTTTTATTTAGCTCAGCGATGATAGCAATGTAAAATTGTGATGTGTACGGACTGACGGGGAAATAGCGAAGGCAAGCTAAAGCTGTGCACTGTTTAGCAAAGTGAAAAATTATTATTGGTACGTCAAAAATAACGTGGAATGACAACAAATCTGGAGACAAAATGCTTAAACCAAACAGACACGAGGTACCTGCGTCAACTGTTGGGCGGATCAATATTGTTCAGATTAATGGCTAACATTCATGCTGTACTCGAATTTTCCGTAGGACGACCGGAATCAAATGTGCTGGACATGTGGGATTACCTAGACCCACAAAAATCATATGCTATGCTGGTTAGTTGAACCTATGGGGTCCGGACTGAAAGTCAATGTGGTCGCCACAGTAAATAGCTCCTCATTTCATGTTGCCACGTCAGAGAACTAGTTATTAGTTGGTATAGAAACAAGCAGCGAAATTGAGGAAGACGTTTCTAACGTCTGCAATACCGAGATGCAAGCTATCATGTGGCCTACAAAGTTACATGTAGGTAAGATAGTTTCAGGTTGTCCAGACTGTAACATCCAGGCTCGAACCCATGCCATGTGATATATATTAAAGTGTCGCTACTACCAAGCTGCATTGAATGGAAGATGGAGGAAGGCGATTCATGTTTGACCGTATGACAGGAAGGTTGTACAAAAGACAGTGGGCTGTTTGGAGTAGAATGGCCTAACAAAAAAGACGCTAGATGTCAGTTATATATATTTCAGAGCATCAAACAGAACCGACCATAACGACTTGGGGATTTACGGAAACCATGAACTTCATCGGAGATGTTCATTGAGAGAAGAAACACAAGCAATAAAAATATTTTTGAAAGTTGACAACTTTTGCTGATTAGAACCATTCCTAACTGCACAAAGTGGGATTCGTGAGGTACCATGGTGATCAATTAACAGGTATGCAAAAACACGTCAGGTGTGGCCAACCAGAACGAACAATGAACTCAGCTAGGTGAAACTATTGAATAATTGTACTGAGCGATATATGCTTTTGTTCTTCTGTTGGGTACAAATGTCAGACGACCAGAATCGACTTTGCGACAAAATAAAGGTTGCACTGGTAGTTAACTTGTTGCACAATAGCCAGCAAATACAGAAAAATTGTAAGAATGGTTTCGAGCCGGTGAGTTCCATCACCTAGTCTACATTATTGCGTAACTTATCAATGTTTACAGGCTTAAAATTTCGTACACATACCTGGCGACCACCTCGGCGTTTCTGAGCCTTATGTAATTGTGCATCGAAAATTACTTTCCAATGAGCCACTTCCTCATCACCTGTGATAAAGAAGCGGAAAAATAGCAGCGTATTAGTGAAGTGGATATTAGCAAATGTGACAGAAAAAAACCTCTTCACTTTCTGTCAAGACAAGTTAGTTCAGTAAATATTAGTAAGTATACAAACATGTGCACTTATATACTTAGGGCCTACTAGTATATAGCAGACCTAAGCTTCATGTATTAAAAAACACGGCATAAAGTGTCATTTTAGATGTCCTGACTAACGTCCAATGACCGGTCCTTTAGGCTACAGGCGGGAATCGGTAAGGTTCACGAAAGCAAAGGCGTTTGTCATCAAGACCGTCAGTTCAAGAACCCAAATCATACGCTGATAAACTTGCTGTCGTATGATCAAAGTGCATAGTGTGACTAGCGATAGATTGACATTCGCAGTGTATATCGGGTAGCTGAAATCCGTTCACTAAGACAACGATACTCAGCACGTTAGCAATGCTTGTTTCAAAACTACCGGTAAATAATGTCACGCGTTCCGTGATGCTTTCATCCCAAATATACAGTTACTGAAACGTAAGCAATCGAAAACAACACCAGCAATAACGGTTCAAATTTTGAGGTCATACACAGCTGTTGTACATTGTCCCTGAAAGAAATACTGAAATCACATCAGTGCCACAACTGGCGGCAGTGGAGAATTACTAAGTACTACTTGGTTTTTCAATTTACCTGAGCTGGCATGGCTGTCCAGGTATATCAGCATCATTATAATCATTTTAAGCTTTCAACCGTACACATAGGAAGAGCAGTTTGATCTGCCGTTGGTTTTATTACTTGTGCGCAAAGTAGCGTTAAGAATTTATGAAGAAAAACTGAGCGAAAAGCAACGGAGATTCATGAAAAAAATCAACAACTCTACGAATGCAAGTACGACATTGACTACAATACGTTGCTATATCAGAGAGCGCTTCCAGCCAGCGGTGTAAATGGTCATGAACTCTCAACCAGTCAGACGGTACCTACCGACTACACTTAGCAGTGTAGTCAAGGATTTCTCAGCCCGTGACTATGTTATCGCCTGAGCGTCTTGCGGTTTCTTCCTATCATTGAACAATGCACAATACAGCAGGCGACTCAACCGATGAAGCCGGTATTTTTCGTTACATCGGCTATCGGTTGTGAAAGTGCACATTTCCCAAATATGCATTCAAGTAACTAAACTGTATGAGCACCTCAAACCTTTTACCAGCAATGGTGAGCGCAAGCACAGGCTCCTGTAGAAACGGGGTACAAACTGAATTGATGTTCCTAGTCTGTTGAAGACATCTTTGGCGTTTAGTTTACCATCGCAGTTTACGATCATGTAGTCCACGACAATCAGCGAGTAGCTCGACATGTGTTAACAGTCGGGCAGAGTATTCGTGAAGACGTGATCAACGATAAAAGTGAACATGAAACGTAAGACCTTTTCGCAGACCTCTGGAGAATACAACGGTACAGTAACCTTTACTACTGAATTTTTGCATACAAAAATAGAAGCCGATTTTAGTGAAACTAGTGCATTCATTGGAAACCACCAGGGAGATGGAATCAACGAAAGATCTATGGTGAAGGATCTTATAAGCCAGCGACCATAAATAGATACACTAAAATGCTGGACGGTTCAAACATAACTGAAGATGTTTAAACAGTAGTTAGGAGTGGAGAGAATCGATAACGAGATCAAGTGTGCCCATTCAAGTAAACTAGAGTAACAACACTTTAGTGTTCCAGTTAAGGATTGAGCTCCTTAATGATTAAATAATCCGACGTTGAGAACAATCGCCATCAGTCTAAACAAAAAATAAAACAACCAAAAAGTTTGCCGTAGACGTCATCGTATGCGAAACTGGATCAAAAACCAACCGAGATAACTTTGAAATGTTAGTTTCATAAAATAAAGCAGACCAAGTTAATAGCGAGCACTTACCTGACAGGACGCGGCCGGACAAGGGACAACTCGCGTAGATAATAGGCTCTCCTTCACCGAAAGCAGCCTGCAATTTGGTCAGAGCAGGCTCTGCAGCGTTGGCTGTTTTAAAACGTACGATCGCCTTGCCTTCTGCGGGTTCGACATCAATCCACGCCACTGGATGATCTGTCCCAAGCTACCACAGGGATGTGACACAATGTTCAAACAGTAAATGAGCCAAGAATATCTCATGTTTGAAGCCGAAATTAATCGCACCCAAATGCAGTGATGTAATCGAGCAATTAAGGACGTTACAGTAGAATAATGGGGACGATGAATTCGTGAGTTGGAGTCCAGAACATTCGTTCCGGAGATTTGTTCGACCTGTTGATACTCAGCGGCACAATAGGACGAAAGTTGCGTTAACATCTAACAGTTGTCGGTCCATTCTCCTAATGAGTGTTAATCGCAATAAGTGATTGGATGCACGCAGATCAACTATAAAGCATTTAAGTAACCGGACGAGTGTGAGTAGACACAACCGAACTGATTTTCATGGTACACTGATCACAGCCACAAGAGCACAAAAAGTTGATTATAACATCTTAAGGTGCTCCACCTAAATGCGGAACCCGGCCGGTTTCTTTGTTCGAGTTATTATGTAATTAGTCCGAATGAGGTTCAAACTGGCAATCTTACATGTAGAGTCGAGGTCTTTGCCCGTTTGGCCATTACCACCATGAGCATATAGTGCTCGTATGATCGTGTCCAGTGCCTATTAACAATCCGAAAAAGGCTTGACCATTTAAACTAACGAGCATGAACAGCCTGTAAACCAAGCGAATTAACTATCTCTTCAGCAGCGATGCATATAGAACTGACGGTAGAACAGATATGAGCTTAGGCTGCTAACGCGAGGGGTCGTCCATTCGACTGTTTTTCACACAATTTCTATCTGATAAGTCTAAACAGAAACGAACAGGATCAAGAGTGCATGTGGGCATAGGTAAGTAATAATCAGTTTAGTATACATCTGAACATGTGGCAGGACTACATTGCACCAGGAAGTCTGAAAAAGTTTACACAATGTATCTTCCGAGCATATTTCGTTGCATCTCGTCAGATACATACTGCAGTCTAAAGGTTTGTATACCAAAGTTCATTGAACATTGTTAAGCCAACCAATAAAATCAACCACACACCCGGTCGGCGGCATCCGATTCGGATTAGTCTGTCATAATGACCGAAGCCAAAGGACGCCTGCGTTCAACCATCACCCCCAAGTGACTTGCACCGGACCGTTTGCGGTTCCACTCACACATCACGTATCCAGTGTAAATCCGAAGTAATAAGACCGGTAGGTGTGCAAATGCGATCTTTGTGTCCAGCCGGCTATTGTTGGTTAGCTAACTCATGGGCTAGCTCGACAGTCAAACTCCTATCTCTCGAGAAATAAACAGAGACTGTAATGGTAGGATCTACACACAAACACATCAATTA
>LUCH01005208.1:0-32911 GCA_013368495.1 Paragonimus heterotremus | reverse complement strand
ACCCCTCTTCACCGTTCCCAACCTTCTTCAACGCGGCGTACCTAGCTGTTCTTAAATACAACTTCCCCCCAACCAACACACGGTAACTCTGGTGCCTCTTGCTCTCTTTCCTTTTTGGTTTTTGTCGAAGGTCTTCAAGCTTGAAGTCTTCTAGGGGGATCTTTGTAGAGACAGTCTTGATTTGCCACCTACTCAACCTATCTCGCTATTTATTTTGACCGTTGACACTATTGATATTGTTCGATTGCTTGTCTGCATTTTCTCGTCTGTTCGATTGTCAAGGTCACAATTGACAATTAACGCTTTGCGGTCGCTAGCTACTGGTCTGTCGAGCTTTACTTCTGTTGCGCTTTGTTTACAACCTGTTTTCCCGGTCTATTTACAATACACGTGGTTGTCCATTAACTGGTTTCCTGGTTTAATTATTGTGGAGGATAGGTACGATTCTAGTTAGAAACGTTTCAATCCACTACAGTCTGTCTTTATGGGCATGATTATCGGGAATGACTGTGTTCGCAAGGTGCGCATTTCCCAAATTGTTTTGGAACTGAGTTTACTTTGCCCCCTCCAGAAAACTGAATGAATGATCTTGGCACACAAAAATCAGTACGCGGTTTGAATGTGTTATCTTGTTTCGGCCTTGGATTGTTGCCGTCAGAATAATTGCACAGAGCCTCGGTAGTCTTGTTTTACATCCTCTTACTGTTCATACATTTTACGAATAGTCTGGAACGTTTGAGCATGGTGCGTGAGAAGTTTTTCCTTTGAATCTAGCAAGTTGATACTTTAGTGCGTACATGCAATAAATTAACTTCTTCTTAGGTGTACATCACAATACCAGAAACGAAATAAAAATACCAATAGTTGCGGCAGACTTTAACTAAATTATACGACAATTACAGTTGGTCTCAGCCAGCTCTAAACGACACCGATACGCAAAGGTATTTAAGGAGGTTGAGGATCCGGACGCCGAGCGCGCGAGCAAGCCGAAAGTGTGTGTAACGGGACGATACATGTAGTCTATACACAGGACAGCTACCACAGGCAGTTCCGAAACAATCCAAAACCGGAGAAAAGACGTAACAAACAACTACAACCAGTATGTTGGTTATCCAGAGACGAGGCGGTGACCCGCACAATGCCAAATGCCACGTGAGAATCAAAGTCTCAGCAACAAAAGAGTTTGCAAATCGTTCAAACAAGTTAGTCCACAGGACTCAAGTGTCACAGTTCTAGCAGCGTTCATGTCGTGTGGAATACGTTGAATAATGCAGAGGCGGATGACACGAAATAGATGACAAGGGAGAGGACATCAGCGGAAAGTTTAATGTCCCCGTTCAACAGTTTCTGTATTGCCGTAGGTGTGTATGGCGTTCATGGTGAGCATAGGCCAACAGGCATGCAACCAACCAAACGCGATCGCATGCGTAGCGACCCCATTCGCCACTGTCAACTATGATAGATATACAATTGCCATTTCTACTCTTTCGGTTTCCAACTTTTTAATGTACTTCAAAATTTGTTTGAGCGAATAGAGATACCGACAAGCACCCGGCGCACTCGAACGCATGACCCCGCTGCACGCTTGCTTGTCGCTCTACTCTGTTATTTTTTCGTCTTGGTAATCGTTTACTCTTGTGTTGATCTCGCAGGTCAACTATATACTCTTCGTCTACTCATTGTGTTGTTCTCAACCGGTCGTCCTCGGTTCTCGGGATCCTACAAACTTTCGGGCCTGTGTAAGTCGTATATCGCAGTGTGAATCCGAGTTCAGTACTTCCCCCTCTCATATTACGTTTCTAGTGCATATAGTGTACAAGTATACATTTATTTAAATTTTATAGCTCGTTCGCATTCACTGAATCGCCATGAGTATTAGAGAGACTTAGTCTGAATTTTCGTCTTCCGTATCACTTATCACGTTAGCAGTTCCTATTTTTGAGGATCTTGATTCAGTGTTGTGATTCGCTAAAGTTAACAGTAGAGTTTAACAAAATGATTATAACAAACGATGCGGACAAGTTCCCATAGCTTATACTGCACCTCCACAGAGATAGGTTAAACCTAGTTAGCGATATCTTGCTACACCCAGCAACTGATCGCTACGAGTCGGCTAAGCATACACATCTTAAAGAAATACAGCCGTCCGACAAAATGCGTCTGGAACGACTGTTTCAACGGTTTCATTTGGGGGTCAAGAAGCCACCGGTTCTTTTAGAAATGCAACATGCAGAAGGCAAGTCGCAGTTACCAGAGCCTCCCTTGCAAGAGTTACAGGTGCAACAAGTGCCTGAATATATACAAGGGCTATTGTCCGTGTAAACCTCACGTCCGTTAGGTGATCTAGCGACTTCGACCGATGCAGTACATGGACGTCTTTGAGGAACGACGACGTCAGCGTTCGTGGGGCGAGTGGTTACCTCCAATGGTCTCACATATAGTTCGGTAATCACAAAGGACGCCAAAATAGCACTGTTGCGCAAGGCACTTGAATGTCGTGACCGCAACTGTTTGGAACCAAGCGCCGAGATAGCTAAGCTGAAACGTGAGCTGGATGATTTTCATGCCAGCATTCGGCGTTCTAGGTCACCACCGAAAATTCCTCCAACGGGTGCTCGATCATTACCCGAGCAGAAGACTACCGATTTTTGTTGATACCATGAGACCTACGGTGATGACGCTAAGCGATGCCGATCACCATGTAGCCGTCGTGGTAACAAACGTTTAAACTAGCAGGCCGGCGTGTTCTAGCGACGACAGCCATAGGCCATTTAAACAACAGTCGCCTTTACGTTCTGAAAGATCTGACCTGCAAAATGTACTTCCTAATCGACACGTGAGCGGAGGTTAGTGTCATCCCGCATTCGGTAACGGATGCGAGATCAGAATCTGACACTACACCCCAAGCTGCAAACGGTACGTCGATTAGAACCTTTGGCCGTCGACTGTCCAGTCTAAACTTTGGTCTTCGAGGCGATTTTCGCCGGGTTTTTGTGGCAGCTGATATACCTTGCCCCATTATTGAAATCGATTTCCTTCGACGTTCCGACTTGCTGGTTGATGCACGTCGATCGCGCCTGATTAATGCTTCGATAAGGCTCAATGTTCGGGGTAGGCCGTCGAATACGGCTGTGAACAGTCCAGTGCTAGCCAATCCCATAGTTGGCGAGCTTTATGGGAAACGTCCTTCCGAATTCCCTCAACTTGTCCACCCCGCTAACGAACTACCGGCCGTGACAACAGACGTCGCAAATCACATTGTCACACGGGGGCCGCCAGTTCGAAGTCGTTCACGCCGCTTAGCCTCCGATCAGCTCAAAATTGCCCGAGTCCAATTTGAGCATACGTTTCAACTTGATACTATCCGACCGTCTAATAATCCATGAGCTTCTCCGTTGCATACAATGCTTAAAGACTGGTGACGACTGGCGCCCATGTGGCGACTACCGAGCATTGAACAACCCGACCACTCCAGATGGGTATCCAAGTCCTCATGTTCCGGACCTGACAGCAGACCTATCAGGAACGCAGATCTTTACAAAAATAGACCTAATACGTGCACATAACCATATTCCTGTAGCCACCGAAGAAGTCGCGAAGACAGCGGCCGTAACACCTTTCGGACTTTCTGTATTTCACGTTATTGTCTTCTATGTCAGAGCTACGCATGCACCAAGCAGACGGCAAACAAAGATCCTTAAGGTCCTATGTGCAATGTGAACTAAGATTTTGGGAGGATTATACACAACGGACAGCAGGCAGACCGGGGTTTCCTCCAGGTCACTACACAACCTCCCTCCAGAGGGGTACGGCAAACGCAACCCTTCGATCCACAGGAGGACCAACTGTGGTCAGCCACACTTGGCTTGGTCTGGTTCATGCTAAACCCACTTGCGACTGGTACTGCAATTTACAGACGCCGCAGTTGGAGTACTAATGCTAACAGTTCCCAGGAAGCTTCTCCTCGAATGTCTTCTCTCACGGTGTCGAAACGAATGGGGGAGCCGAAGGTTCGCATTTCGTGGTCCAGTGAGTAAACGCAGTGGTCGTATGGCACTGTTGGCGTTCCAAATTTTAATGGACCCAGAGTGTGAGCGCGTGAACAAAAGCGAAAAGCAAAAGAGGTAAGTTTGGGCGCATATAAAAACGGCAAACTTACCTGACAAACGTAACTTCGCGGACATGCTTCAGAACGCTTTTTTGGACGCTTTCAAAGACAATGTGCAATTTTTTGAGTGTACAAATGCTTTTGCGACTTTTTTATATAGCTGGAATAGAACAGGACTTAACGAATCCTAGTCCTCTACCAGACGTTTGGGCCAGTGCACTCTACGCCCTGAATGTTTCACGGTGGGTACTGGCCTCGTCGGCGTAGTTGTGTCCGCTGATGACGATGCGCTCGGACGAAGCCGTTCAGAAGCAATCGTATTCCTGGCCGTGAGACGCAGAGGAGCATCGAAGACTTCCACAGTTCTTACAAAATAGGTAGACTTTAGGCGGTTGATGTTAACAGTGCCCCGAATACTCTAGCTCTTGAATAAAGAGAGACGGTCCTCCTTTTGAAGCACTTTGAAAGGACATTCATAAGGTCGCTTGAGCAGGCGTTGTGAACCGTCCACGCGAAAAAACATGTGTGCAGCCGTGGAGGTATTTGGGGACAAATACCTTGCGGCTTTGTCCTCGTGTGTCCATGACGCGGGGGCAGCGCATATGCGAAGTAAGTTGCCTGGTGTACGAAGCATCGTATCGGAGTGAGTTTGTGGCCGGCGAGAATTAATCACCAGGAAAACGCAGCGATTAACCATGGAGGAGTTCGGTGGTAGAAACGTAAAGGTCGGCCTTTAGGACCGTCTGGATGCCCAGCAAAATTATTTACAGGGTTTTCTGTTCAACAGATTGCATCGACAGCGGCAAGAGCTTCTTTTGGTTGTCGATGAAAGCGTTTGATCATGCCGTTCGGAGTCGGGTGGTATGCCGTAGGCCGTTCGTAATGACATCCAAGCAAGTTCAACATTTCCGCAAGAGAACCGTTTTTGAATTAAGGGCCGCGGTCAGTTGTAACTGTGTCCGAGCAACTGTGAGATGCTACTCAACGCTCAACGAATGCGTGTGCTACAGTCTCCGAGCGGACGTCGGGTATAGAGACCGCCTTTGGCCGTCTCGTGAAGCGGTCTGCCCTCGTTAAGATACTGGTCATACTGTTCGAAGTTGACAAAGAACCAACAATATCGATGTAAAGATGCCCCAGTCGAGAGGTAATCGAAGGGTATCGGTCAATTGTGACTGACACGTTGCGATGTACCTTAGCTTGTTGACAAGCCAGGAGAAAACGTTTGGCCGTGGCTCGGATGCCAAGATGGGCACTGTTGTGTAGCGTGTCAAATATGCGTAGTCGTAGGGTTAAGGGTACGATTAAACCAGGGTGTCCAGCGGAAGTACCGCACAAAATCGTTCCGGGCGCTGTCGGACGCGGAAGATCCGCGAGGCGCAATGAAGAATGTTGTCAGGAAGCTTGTAGACCATTCTCCGCACGTTGTGCGTTGGCCAGAGTGGACAAGTTGATAACGTCGTGACCAACAAGTGCTGATACGTGTCACAGAGCGTCAGCCAGAACGTTGTCACTGCCAGAGGGTTGTCGCACGTCTGTCGAAAATTGCGAAATAAAATGCAGGTGGCGCACTTCGCAGGATGAGTGGCGGTCGAAGCAATTACGGAAGGCATATACCGACGGTTTGTGAGCAGCGAAGATCACAAATTGGCGACCTTCGAAGGCATATCGAAAGTGACGAACGGCCCGGTGGATACTTAATAATTCACGACCAAACGTGCTGTACTTGGTTTTGGCGAGTAACGGAGAAATGAGAGTGGTCTCCGGGTCCCATCGACGAACTGCTAAAGTACGGCACCACCAGCTTTGTCGGAAGCTTCCCCAGCTATGCTACTGATGGCGTTTGCGTCGAAGTGGCGCAGCATCCCTGCATCGGCTAACGCGTCTTTGGTGTGATCGAACCAGTCAACGGCTGCCTCTGATAATTCAACGCTGCCGTCGGAACGGCCAAGGGGTGAGTCGGTCAGAGGCTGTGTAAGCCGCGCACAATGCGGAATGAAACGGCGGTAATAGTTAACTGTGCCGTTGAGTTGACGAACAGAAGCGAGTGTTGTAGGGTCGGGAGAGCCGCAAATCACTTGCGTCCTGTTGGTCAGCGGCCGAATGCCATGCTAATCGACATGATACTCTAACAACTTAACTGGCAGTTAGCCGAAAACACTTGTCCGCGTTCACAGTGACGTCATACGCTGCAAATTGTTCGAATTGCAGTCGCAGATGGTTCCGACGTTCCTCTTCGGAGATGCTTGCCACCAATAAGTCGTCGGTACACTGATGGACGAAGTTGTTGAAGACGTTGATAAGTCGCTGGAACGTTTGAACAGCATTCCGGAGACCAAACGGCATGCGCTGAAATTCGGACAGGCCAAGTGGTGTAACCACAGCTGATTTGGCGACATCGTCCGCGGCAACTTGGATCTGATGGTAGGCACGAACCAGATCGAACTCCGAGAAAACACGGGTGCCTTCCAGACTATCCGTGATGTCCCGAATACATGGAATGGAGTGCCCCTCTGGTACCTCGGCGTAGTTAAGCGCGCGATAATCTCCACATGGACGCCAGTCTCCTGAATTTTTCCACACCATAGGGAGCGACAAGGCCCAAGAGCTATCCGATGGGCAAATGATGCCAAGCTCGAGCATGCACTCGAACTCGGCGGACGCCACCTTCAGCTTATCCGGTGTTAAGCGACGGACTTTAGCGAAAACCGCCGGGCTAGTTGTGGTGATATGGTGCTACGTTGCGCCAGTTACTGACGGCAGCGAGGTCGGCTGTCCGAAAACAGTGGGTAATTGCTCAATAAGAGAAGTGTAAGTTTTCGTGATGACCGGGCGATACACAGGACTGATTAGAACCGCGTTGATCTAAGTCCCGGTAACAGGCAAGTCTGTCCTGCAGTTGACTGCCCGCCGGTGTCGTGCGTCGACGAGTATGTCGAAGTGCTCGAGATTGTCAATGCCGATGATTGGTATTCGGAAGTCTGCGAAAAGTACTGCGAGGGCTCAAGTTCAATGTGCGTGAACGCTGGCCGTGGACGGTAATAGGCGTACTGTTCGCTGCGCGTAGGATTGACTGCACCCGCGCCAATCGTTCGCGAGAATCTCGTGGGAGGACGCTGATCTCTGCACCAATGCCCATGGAAGAGCGAACTCCTGATTCGTGATCTCAAATGAAAAACAGGCAACCTCGAGAGCCGGCAAGTTCGATCGCCGTGGAGTGTTTGCCGTCTAGCTTCCCTGATCCTTTTTGGGGAAGGAACAGGGACTGCGGCAGAAACGAGCACGGTTGCCAGTCTGTTGGTGGTACTACCAATGGTCGGGGGGTGACACTACCTGTGGGCACTAGTCGCCTCCTAGAAGTCTACCGGGAGGCCATCCAGGCAGATTTTCGTGAGGTCGATTTTGGGCGCGACCTTTGTGTGCTTAATGCCTATACCCGACTTATGAGTCCGTTCATAAGCTCGGTTAGGAGTGCCAGTGATTCCGGCGCTTGTGCGGACACTTGGTAGGCCTGATTTTTGTACGTCTCCCAGACGCGATCGGCGGCATCGGCCCATCGCAACAGGACTGCTTGTGGGTTTCCACCAAGGATGTTTTGTATATCCCCGAGACAGAAGCTATGAAGACTTCTGGTCGCCTAGCTCGGGGGCACTCAGCAACTGGGCGATGGGCTGACGATCCGGAAGGTCAATGTGTTCAATAATGGCCTTTTCAGCTGCTCGTATGGTTTACCAGTGTCCGGGAGCTCCAAAAGTTTGCCCACATGTCTATGACGTTAGGCGGGATGGCAGCGACTACGTGATGAAACTTCGTTAGTCCTGTGGTTATGTTTCTGGACGCAAAATTGGCCTCTAGCTATGCGAATCAGCTTCGGGGATTATTCTCCCCAAAAGGCGCAATCGGGAAGGTAAGAGAACTGACGGAAACGTCCGGCGAACTAACAACCTGTTCTTGCATTATTTTGACGACGGCTGAGATTAAAATTGAATGATTAAAATGGAAGTTAGCGTTAACTTACGTCCGGAAAACAAAATATACCAGCGAAAAATTAAAAAATGTGCGAGCCTACCAGTTTTAGTGTGTAAGTGAAATAAATCAATGTTATCTCAGGTATACACAACAACACCAAAAGCGAAGTAAAAATGCCGATAATTGCAGGAGACCAAAAATATAGTATACCATAATTACGGTTGGTCCCGATCAGAGCTAAACGACACCGATACGCAAAGGTGGCTAAGGAAGTTGAGGATGCGACCGCCGAGGGTGCGAGCAAGCCGGAATGATGTTTATGACATTCTTGGAGCGCATCTACCGACAAGCATGCAAATAAACAAACGCGATCACATGCCCCAAGCAGACGGCAGACAGAGATCTTTAAAATCCTATGTTTAATTTGAGCTTTTTGAAAGGATTTCACACAGAATCCAGACCGGGGTGATCTTTAGGTCAGTACAATACCAGCAATCCACCGATCACGTAACTCATCTAACTGGATGCCTTATTCGCACTTTCCTGCTTGTGCCCGCAATTGTAGGACGGAATCACGAATCCACTGAAATTCACACCACATTAGCACAATGAACCTGGCTCTTTCAACGGCCAAAAAATTCACCAGTTTGAAGTGTTGAAGGAGAGATTTCTTTTGCATGAGTTAGGAAAAATTAAGTGGTGACTCCAGGAAAGCCAAGTTTTTGACGGGGCCATATTCTTTCATGCCGATGAGATGTAGAAAGAAGGCAAATCTCTTTTCTCGTCCAAATAAGAGTTTATGCGGTACCATGTCTCAGACCTCTCCAACTAATCCTTCACTTCGCGGACATTCGAGTTGGTGGATAATCGATCCGTTTCAGTAATCATTTGGAATAGTACGAAACCGCGACTACAACTGTTAAAATTAGAACTAAACTATATAAGATAACGATCTAATGTATAAGAATCGTAAAACACAGTTAAGCACAACAACACAGAACGTATACTATCGAATCGTACTTATCAACCAACTGGGCAGAATATTGGAATAGTAAAACAACTACATAACAGAAAGAGACAAAGTAGGTCAGTCATACTCATCACAAAAATACTAATCTCACAATCCCTTAAGTAAGTGGGAGTGTGAATAGACCTTGAAGCGGTCCCTGAAAGAACGTCTAACGGCCTTCAATAGAACGGCTTTCAGTGGTTGATAACCCGTTAGAGGAACTTGACTAAGGAATGTCTGGGGTCGAAGCTAATAGAGCACCTTGTTATGATCCCTTCGATTGGTGCCAGCTAGTGGGGTAAGGAATAGCTGCCCACTTCCTGCGTTAATAAAACAAAGTGTGGAAGTATTAAGTCGCCGCGGAGCCTTCGTAACACAGGTGGATAAAGATCGAGAATTTTAAGTCGGCACTCGTAAAGGAAATGCCACAAGCCCAAATCCACTTTTGGCGGCCATCTGGTAGTGATAAGAGGAATAAACCAGCCAAAAGCCTTCGGTCCGTAAGTCCCTTTTAAAATCAACTTTAGCGATACCTACTACACTTTTTGCACCGTATACCACGAATAAATTCAGGGAATAGACTCCAAACGACATATGTTTACAGTTGTCTTCATTTAGAGGGAGACTTCAGTCATTTTTTCGGCACTTAATGCGCCAAAGGCCCATCTGCAATGCACTGGGATCACAAGAATTCCAAATATTCAAGTGATCAGCATGAAGGAGGGTTTTGTTAGAAATAAGGCCCGTAAGTTCATTAATGCGTGGGAAGGATCCTTGGGGAACTTTTAGTGAGATCCCCTTCGACGCCCCCAAAATCCTAAACTTCCTGCGAAATGAGAGTTACCTCGCCAGTACCACCGCGACGGTTCACATTTGCCTGTGAATGTAAATTTACTGCAAACCACGAAAATGAAACTCAGTATGTTGGTGTAGGTAGCGCAGTTTTAACGGTGGCTGTGTAATGAATCCGCGCCATCTCTGCCGATGTAAGCTACATTCACTAGGATGACAATGTTTCAGCTATTACTGTGGAGAAAGCCGCTCAACCAGTGCGGTTGTGCTCATAGTTCTCTCACGTCCAGCTGCCCAACGCCCTTAAGCGTTGCGTAAAGGTCAGCTTGTAAACGGTGAGTAAATCAATGAATGAAGTTTGTTTACAGATCCATCGTCTTCTCACTATGACTTACAATCCGCTTTTATATACGGCTGGGGAAACTTTGGGCGTACGAACCGCGGAACTGGCATCACGATAAACTCCAGCGGAGATCAGAGAATGAGAGATAGGTCCCATCCGGTTTTTACTCTGGAAGTTCCGTTACCAAGACAGGATATAAACCAACGAAGAACCACTCATTGGAGTCTATAGGCTTCTGGTTTATGTACAAGAGGACCATGTGGAACACGATCAAACGTTCCAACAAAGTTGAAAAAGATGGCCGCACGAGATATGGCCATTGCCATCCACGTCTGTCTGACTATCCATGAAGATTAGCATATTGGTTGTGCTTCACCGGTCGGGAAGAACGCCATGCTGGGTAAAGGGGAAAAACGGTTATTCGAGAAGTGTAACAGGCAAGTCAGACATTTTGGCTACGTGTACCAATTACAGTCACAAACCAACTTTGAGCACCGTGGAGACACCGGGGGACAGCGTTCCTCTGAATTAAGGGTTCCAGCGATAATTTTGTGAAAAAAGGCAATAAAAAGAATCGTGAGGCGAAGGCCCAGTAAGACATGTGCACCACTTACATAGTCTCAAACAAAAGGGGTGCCAACAACACGACAGCACGAAACGTTGCAGGAGAAATCCTTGAGGATGGCGCGTTTCAACAGGCGCTTCATTACCCTGCATGGGCTGCCGGTGAGGCTGATTTTCCGATAGCTAGCAGGGGAGTCACGATCACTCGCCCTAAATATAGGTATGAGAATGGCCTTCTTCCATGCCTCCGGAAGGGTACTGGTCCGAAGTGTCTGTTTAAGTGGATCATACAGAGGCACCACCGAACCAAGAGCCGCTTCTTTGAGGATCCGAGGATAGAATCCGTCTGGACCCATTGCAATATAAGGGTTGATCTTAAGCAACATATCCTAAACATCGAGCACGGAGAATTCAGCTGTCAAGAGTGTGAATTGAAAATTTCTCGGGAGAATCGGATGCCAGGTTAGCGGAACCACATTGTTAACCGCTGAACAGTATTCTTTGAACATCTCGGCAACCACCTGAGGGTTATGGGAGGTTTCCCTGCCTGGAGGTCGCAAAGAAAATGCCGAGGGCTTACTTCTTCTCTGGCAACGCATGCACTTGAAAAGAACATCCTTATACTCGCGGGATTGCCGGTGGGAATTTTGCTTGTGCCCGTTGAGTGTGTTGTCGGATTTCCCGCCTGCATCTGTTTCGTACAGAGCAAAAGTCTTCCAGACCCTTCGACTTGCCCATCAGCTTCCACTTGGAGAATAGACGGGAAGGCAAGGCAAGAAGATGACGTATGTTCCGCGGAAACGGTGTACGAGAGAAGGACTTTCATACTTAGCGAGGAACGAATGTCTCATCAGCTCCGAGAATGACAGCTCTAAAATAAAAGTGGTTGGAGTTAACCGAATCAGACACAAGTCTGGGTGTGCTTAAGAATGTCTTTGGTCCGTCAAAGTCAGCTTTCTGGAAATTTATGAGGGAACTTTGTTACGGCATTTTGAAACCAGTAACGGACAAAATCAGAAGCTAGTAGTGTGTGGCCGCTATGCTCCAGCGGTGGTCTGGTGATCACTGCATCTGCCAGACGAACTTTATTCGGAATAACCAGATCAAGCAAGGAGGGTGTATGTCCTGGTCGGTGCCCTATAAGTATTTCGGCATGCTGTGTCCAGACTTTCTCAACATTGTGAGAGATTTCGAAAACCCGCAGTCTGGCTCCTCATGCGAATCAGTCATATAGTTGAGTTTGGGTGCGTTGAAGTCACTCATAATGAGAACGTGGGAAAAACGCTGTGTAGATGAAGGATGGTCAAGGGCGACAAGAGTGGCCTGGTCATCGGATGCACCGCATAAGGGCGATTGATTAATAATAATAATAATAATAATAATAATAATAATAATAATAATAATAATAATAATAATAATAATAATAATAATAATATGCTTCTCAACGCACCTGTGAGGAGCACGCTCAGATGAGCGTGGTCAGTGTACACACATTGTTAATTGTACAATACACCGATTATGAAAAAACGTAACATAACAGAAACAATGGGAGAGAAAAATTCCGGTTTTTAAAAAAGATTCGGAACAATTGCTTCTAAAAAGGTAGTTCTCAAACTTCTCAATGCTGGATTAAAAAATGCTGAGTAGCTGCATCACTTCTCGTTTCACAAGGTTAGCACTCACTTGATGGTAAAGATCATACCAGAAAAAGAATTTTCGAGGATGGAGAACACGACCAATAGAAGAATGTCGTTAATATTTGATGTAGACAGTTTGGAAAAAATAGATAGAAACCAGTACCAAGATGAGATGAGATAACACCGACAGAAAGAGTGTCACGACTAGGAAGCTGGAGTTTGAAACAGAGTGCATCGCATTCCTCTGGGGATGTAAGTTCCCTCATGACGGTTGGTACAAGCAGCTTCGGGCCTAGAAGGACAGTACAGCCTCCCAAGCGTTTACGGAAGGGGTCTGTTTCGTATAGCTGGTGAGCAAAAACATACAGTTCGCTATCATTGATATCTGCGGAAAGGCAGGTCTTTGTAAACGTGGGAATATGAGGGCAAGTGTTGTAGGCCAATTGTCCGACCCCTTATGGTTCGTTCAGAAGGCTCAGACAGAGCACATGCACATGAGAGCTACCTCTCCATTTGGTTGGTTGCAAAAAAGAATTATGGAAGTGCGAGGAAGAGCTTGAAAAACAGTCCCAGACACTGGGGTGAGTGCATATACCGCGACAAAGCTTCCTGAATTTTATTGTTGGAGGGTAGCGGCCGTTTCATCAGAGCTTGGGTGTATGTGAGCATCCCTGTGCGTGGCTTTGTCTGTTTCTGTTGGCCCAAAGTCGGCGGTTTTTGGACCACCTTCGTTTTCTGGGTTACTGGAGAGTGGTCTGCAGTTTTGCACCCTCGCAATTTTGGGTGGGAATTTAGGTCGGAATGGAACCTATGACGTAATGACTGCGATCCAGTGGAGGATTATGCGGCTGGGACGAGTCAAGTGTGAGCCTTTCGGGATGCAGAGGGTGAGGTAAGCAGGCTCAATGGGTGGCAAAGCTTTGGAGTGAGAGTACTCAACAGGACTTTTTGGAGCTAGGGTAGCTGGGAGGTTAGAGTAAGAGTGGTGGTCTGTACCGCCCCCAAAGGCTACACTTTCGAACTCGTGCAGCTCCACAAAGGATGAGCCATCCAAAGTGAATGAGGACAGCCGCTTCTGACGTGGGTTTAGGTACGTGGGTTCGTCCACTTTGGGACGCTACTCTCCTCGTGAAAATGGCGATAAGGGCTTTTACGTCGGTCTGAAGTTTGGGAGCAGCTCAGATGCGGGGCCTCGTTTTTATCAAGCTAGGAGCTCTTATTTCGCTCCCAAAATTAGCGATCCAGTGAGATTTCCTTCATACTAGCATGACTTCTTTAGATCAGCTGTTTTGTTCAGTACTTCTCCCGTGCTAATTCCCGCGAGTAACGTTACAAAAAGTCCGAGTGATATCTAGGTAGCTGTAGATAGAAATCTGCTGACAAAAACCAGGTTTGTTAACACAGGGTGGGATGAGGTGTTCAACACCGCTCTGACCTGTTCGGATGGAAAGGATGTGACTAGAAATCGTCTCCACAACACAGGCCTCCTCACTCGGAGTGCCCTGTTCCTCAAGCTTGCTGTAGCTTTCTCAACTTCAGGTGTGCACAAAGCTACTGCCTCACGAGCAACCCTCACCCATGGATAGACGGGCGCAATGTACTCGTTCAGTGAACTCAGCTCTAACTTCATGTCAGATGAAGACGCTTGTGTCTCAACCGGATCTTTTTCAACTGTGGTCATGTGAAATGCTTCAATATTTCCAGGTTTCCTGCAACCAAACTAGAACATGACTTGCTTTTGTCCGCTGGAAGTAACGAGCAGTGGAACGGAGACGGCCTCGGACGGAAGGCAACCTCCTCGGAAAAGACAACTAATACAGTTAGACGGCTTATTTGAAGGAGCGTGTAGAGTTAACTGGTTCACCTTGAGGCCGGTGCGCTTAATTTGTTACCAGTGTAGGCAAGTATGGCAATGCATACCCTTCTATATGGTCATGCGGCAACAGAATTGGCTACAAAAGCTCGATAATTCCAATTCCTCGAGGCCGCCGGATCTCGTGCGCGTCAACGTGTTATAGTTCGTGAATGAAGGTGGCTAGCGTAAAGCGGTAAGCAACAGTGGCAAAACGTTAAGCGAGGAAGTAGTGGAATCGAGAAAATGTCTACTCAGATAATAATCGACTAAATAGATACGATAAACGGTGAGGAAACCGTATGAATTTTGATGCTCACAGCACCAAATACACGATATAAAACATGTACAGAACGCAATATTATGCAACCAGAATAATTCAACAAGTATCAAACCAGTATGTTATTCAATGACGAATAACCGCAATTGTATGTAATTCATTGCTGCAAAGTGCACCAATATGGCAAACGTATGAGTAGACAGTGACGACGGAGAAGGTTCCGGGTTGCCCGCGAAGGAAGTCTCACCACACTGCATGACGATCTAGTAATTCCAAAACAAATTATGGGCATTAGCGACCGTACCGAAGTAACTTTGTAACGTAGTTGCCACGTTATGGTCTCACGGTTCACTATCATGGATGTTTCACATTCGATACCATCATATGTACAGTAGATCTGAAATATTCAAATGTTGTTACCTGCCACGCAGAGGTCACAAAGAAGACTGGAAGTCAACATTTTTATTATCACTGTCCACAGTCGTTGGTACCTACTGATCAAAGGCTTTACATTTTGTGACTCGACATCAGCCTTGTTACCCGATGTTATTGAAAATAGTCTTTAACTAGTTTGCATAATTAGCTACCCTTGAACTAGTTGGCGGGTATAATTTCATATTCCAAGCGCGGACAACTCTAGTATATTTGGACTTCCTGCAAAAATAACAAGCTCAGGTATTTCCATGCAAATTCACAGGTCAATTACAGAGTATGAGGACCTCCTTACAGAGCCTGAATCTAGATTCGGTGAGTTACGCGATGACGAAAATTCAGAAGATAAACAGCGCACCACTGTATACATTGTTACGACTGAGGAACTAGAAGGCATACAACCATCAAGCTTCCTATGTGTATCGCGCGGAACGTAAAACTTAAGTTCCACACTGGCGAAAACAGGGCATATAAGTGGGCTAGACAAACAGACCTCGTCGGGAAGTGTTAAATTGTGCAACAAACGATCAACGAAAATTAGGTTATTCTAAGTGGTCGCTACGAGATATAGCTCAGAGGCAGGCTTGCTGGCATAATTCGCCTGCCCGAACTACGACATCTATAACTTTTGAAAGATCTGAGGTTCGGGTCGATGGTTGCAGTCTGTGAACAGCACCGGAGTGCTACCATTGCTACAGAGGAGGACGAATGTTTTTCAAGAATCTTGTAGACTTCCTCTAGATCACAGCCGCTCTACTTATGATGAATCTTTCACAAAATCACGTAAACCGCTGTCCACATCTCAGCTACCTAATGAATACATACACAGCAAAATTGATGGTTGCATCTGCGCGCGCATCTGTATGCAACAGTTGGTTTTCGGAATACAGTATCGTAATTTCAGAAGGATGACTTCGTCCCCTAAGAACCGAATGTTTGCCTGGTCCACAAAATCAATAGAGGTTTCAGCTGTCGATCCTGCTACCATTAAGATCCGGATTGCTAGTGGTACATACATTACATTTCTGGTTACTTGTGCGAGTGCGTATTCCCGGTAAATATGTGGCCGACTCGGCCAAGTTGACCAAGAGTAGGTCAGGAGTCGGCCAGTCTCTTCTACAATGTGGACCAACCAAAGATTAGATATGTAAGTGAATGGAACATTTCCGTGGGACTAACCGCGTCGCTGAATAATGATTTTGAATGACCCAGTAACGGTATTGTTCACTGTAATAGATATATTTGACTCGAGAAAATGTAGTTGTCATTTAAGCAAATATTTCGTTCATCCAGTTCGATAGTTCTTAGTCGTTTAATTGTCACGTGCTTTTGGTTTGATTGCCCTTCACGTTATTATTTTCGTGATATCTCACTGATAATCGTGGTTAATAACAGGCGTGATATAACGCACTCTTATTATTCATCAAAGATACACTGAAGACTGAACTAAAAATTGTAATTTCCACCTGGTACGTTTCGCTTATTTTGAGCACCAGTCTGATTTTTGATTTCTGATCTTCACACTCTTTGAAGCTTTCTGGTCAGTGGATTGTTGATCCACCATGAGCTTCGCGTGAAAGTTACGTTATAGTACCATTGTATGTAGTGGTACGACAATGTGGCCTAATCATTTAAAAGATGCCGTTTAATCTGATCGACATGATCTCCAAGAACTTTAGGGAAACGTGAAACATTCCACCATGAGGTGGTTTCAAAGAGCCCGAGATATAGACGGTGGGAGATACAATCGTCGATGCTCAGAAGCTGATCGCAAAATAGTGAAAATCTGTAGATTCAGTTAAGTTCTTTCAGTTCACTTCGGTTCACTTTTCAAGACCGAACGGGTTCAGCTAGATGTTGCCCAGTTTCTTGCACCACTGAGCTTCTGGAGGCGTCCAGCATTGCGACGATAATGAGGAGAGATTCTTCAACTCCATAAGTTGCTATGAGGGTTACCAGATAAAGGCTGAGGAGCTTAAGCTACCAGTGTCATCAGAACACAACAAGCTCACAGTTACCACCGATACACGTAAGTTTATCTTCCTACTGAAATGACGTGGAACAAGGGTTAAGTGTAAGACCAATGAGGGTTTGATTCCTATAACCTATTCTTTCAGATGCCAAGATTAACTTTGTAAATAAAATGAAAACAATGAATAAGATTTAAGAAAGATAACAATAATCGCAAGCAAAGGTAGAAAGTTGATTAACCCAAATCTATGACAAGGAAAGTACTTGGTAAACTCATCCAAACTAAATCCTCAAGACAGGCCCGGTAAGAAGGATGGCCAGCACTCATCTAGCTTTCTTCTGAACTTTGTCACACTGTCAGAGGATACCACACTCTGTGGAAGCATGTTCCAACAGTTGGTGACTGAACATACGAAGAAGTTAGCCCTAATCGATGCAGCAACCCCCTTCTTCTCCAACTTGAGACTGTGGCATCTGAGGTGTAAGTTTGTATACAGGTGAACAGAGATTTCGCCTCAACTCCGGTTACCCTCTCCAGAATCTCGAAGTTTTCTATCAAGTCTTCCTAAACCCTCCTTCGCGGAGGAGAAAACAGATCAGTTTGTCCTAGTCTATCTTCATACGTGTTATCTCGCATTTCCTCAAGCAACCTTGTAAAACTCCTCTGACCCTTCTCAAGTATCTTCACGTCTTTTATCATATGCGGGCTAAAAGCCTGTACGCAGTATTCCAGATGTAGCCTCAGCTAAGCTTCATAAAGCGGTAACAACACCGGGCACCTTGACGTGAACGTTTTCTTCAGCATACACTGAGTTCTAGTTCCTTTTTGCACCGCCTTTATACACTGTATGGACATTTTGGAATTTTCCCCTGTGAGCACTACCAGGTCCTTGGTATTTTTACCCTTCTTAGCTCCTTCTCCTCCCTCTCCTTGCTAAAATGTCTGACTGACCCTGGCTGTTCCCCAGCAAGCAGCCGATTAGACTTGCTTACATTCAAGGGTAAGTGCCATTTATTTGACCACTTCCGAACGGTACTCAAGTCCTCCTGTATGATCGTGTTGTCAGGGACACTTCAGGTATATGTTGAGATCACTGATGAACAATAAAAATAGTAGTGGTCCAAACACTGATCCCTGAGGTACCCCAGTAACTGCTGCACCTTTTGTGGACCTCTTCCCTGCTACATATACATGAAAGATGCGACTTCTCAAGAAGTCCTGTATCCATCCTACCAGTCTTAGAGGAAGACCAGAGGTCTATAATTTGAGGACCAGCAATCGGTATTTCACGGAATCGAATGACCTCCTGAAGTCCAGGTAGCAAACCTCAACTTCTCCTCCACTATCCAGCCTTTTTTGTGGTCTCATCGAGGAAGCAAATCAGGCTTGTGAGACAAGACATATGCTTCACAAATCCATGTTGGTCTGCAGAAAGAGGCTTATTTTCAGCAAGGTGTCTCACAATCCTATCTTTACCAATTCTTTCTGGCAGTTTCAGGACAACTGATGTGAGACTTACTGGTCGATAGTTGCCCACCTCGTGCTTCTCACCCCCCTTACAGATGAGTACAACACCTGCATTCCTCCAGTCCTCTGAGATGATGGTCTTCTGCAGGACAAAATTAAACAACACGATGAGACTCTTGTAAAACATCACTGAGAGGTCTTGATATCCTCGAATGGATAAAGTCCGGCTCCATCGCCTTGTCCACGTTCAGTTTATTCAGCCTATCCGTAACCCCTTCCTCTCTCATTTCAACTTCCTCCATTACTGACCTTCTTGCAGTCTCTGTGCTGAGTCCCGCTGTGGCAGATCCACAGTCCGGAATATGTACTGCCTCAAAAACCGGCGGAAGACCTCTGCTCTGTGCGGTGATAATTTGACAACATTGCCGTCAGTAACAACAATGTTACTTAGTTCTCTCCCAATGACCCCTTCAGCCTGGACATGGCTAAAAAAGACTTCATGGTTCTTGTCATGGTTCTTTGCCACATTCGTTTCAAACATTTCCTAGCATTCATTTTGTACTTCAGCATATATTTTTCTAGCCGCCTTATAATGACAAAACCTTATGTACCTCCCTCAGGCTTTTCTTCTGCGTCTCAGTGCCTTTTCGACTCTACTCTTTCACCGCAGTGGCTTGCCTTCATGTCTGCTGCGTTTTAGTGGTGCATGTTTGCCAGTTAGTTGCATAAGATTAGCTTTAGTTATAGCCCAAGCTTTGTTGGCATCACTGGCACCATGACAGTCTAACCAAATCAACTTTTTTGCATCCGATCTTAGTTGTTGTATATTCATGCTTCTAAAGAAACTACGATATTCGACAAGAGGGTAGCGTAGACACGCCTAAACTTCGGACGTATGATTCCACGGTCACTCTTGCTCAAGGGTGTTCATACCCTCAAGTCCGGAACGTCGTTGGCATTTTTTGTTATAAACAGACCTACAACTGTAGAAGTTTGACCTTCCTTCCACCTAGCGACCTCATTAACACTGTGGTGATTGTCAGTGATTGTCAGTTCGGTTGTTATTACTACTGCGTCGAAACTATCTACCAATCCTCTTGGTTCTACGCACCATATAGCACAACCGTTCAAAGTTAATTGTGGTCCCCGGCATTCCTTCATAGTTAACACTGGCTGTGTTGAATCTATCGTTTGTGTTGCTTGCATAAAGTGGCCGGAACATTCTGTTATCTTGAAAGTTGTTAGTATGTCTGTTAGAAGTATCACTGGACATGCTTTACCTATTCATTACAAATGCGATCTTCCACTGACAGATGTGCTGTCCGCCACTTATTCATGTTCATTTTTCTTGTCAATTTTGATTCGCCTATTATTGATCTCAAGTGTATGAAGATTCTGGAGCTCTCACTTATGTTGTCTGTTAGATCTTCTAAAGCCGAAAGTTTCGTTTCTGAGTTTGTTTCAGGTTTGTGGGCAATTAGGGAAAAAGTATCGGCCATCGACCCGCCGCAGACAAGAACTCCTGAACGTGTGAAAAAGAAGCAACGTCAACTCTACTGACCGAACTTTTATTGGAATTGCGGAGGATATGGTGATTGTCAGTAAACCTATATCTGATTACCGTTGTTTTATTACATTGCTGACAAGAAGTTGTAAAATTGCGCTCGAGAGATGAATCACTTGCTTTGCCTAGTTCGGTTGTTATTACTGTTGGGTCGAAGCTAGCTCTAGGGTTGAGCTAATTAACCCATTTCATTTCTGTATTCCTGCAACTATCACAAACATGCTGAAGTAATTCCTTTTGGTTCCAAGGGTCCAACAATGCCTCACCAAATGTACCACTGGCAACATGCATCGATCTGCAATACACTTCTGGAGCGTTGAAATCTCCCACAACGAGGAGCCGCTGTGACGAAGGTCACGAAGGTCTTTCAGTTGAAAAGGAAGCCAGAAGCGGAAGACGCAAAAACACCTGGAGGAGGGAACTCGAAAAAAAATGAACATGTATGATCTATTTTTGGTTCGTAGTTGAAGTCAACGCATCATGTAAAATTACCGCTAATTCCATATGATATTTTTTCCGTTGTGCATCTTGAACTGATAGATTTGGATAATCGTAAGGAATTATGTCAGAATGAAACTCGACGTTCCTTGAAATTGCTGCCACCACCGCGTGCATAGCATCAATCAAAAGTGTTACCCAACTTTCTGCAGTAGTGAAGGCCTGTCTGTCACAAGTCTTGTTGATTCGTGTTATGACTTCTTTTGTTAACATTCTTCATCTCAGAAATCGAATTTCTTAGAATATAAATGTTGCCCCTTTCCTGTTTTTTCATTATTCTTTCATTTCATGAACTGCTCTTTACGTGGCCCCAGTATTAAGCCTCTCCGTGTTCAGTTTGCCCGCCTCGTGTAAAATGCTGTATTTGGAAATGCCCTCAGTTTAAACGGGAATGACTGCTGAATGCTGGTACTCCTTGGGCTTCACTATATCAAATTTCAAGCTGAAATATGCTTATCGTTTTTCTGTTAAGTTCAGTGTGATCATCGTGTTCAGGAGTCACGTAGATATACTTTGTGGCAATGTGTCCGTCGTAATGTCAATTTGGAGAATTATTCGGGACGCCTCTTGCCCATCTGTATACCGGCCCGCTTTAGGCCATTTGAAGGCGTTCGAAATAAACTCTTCGTGACAAGAGAGGTCCTGTTTATTTAGCTTACAAGTTCTTACCAAACAACATCACTCGCCAAGAAACATCGATTGCGAGTTAAGTCGGTGAAGCCTAAAGACTATTGTCGGCAGTTCATAGGCGTTGGATTGCGTAAGATTCGGATTGCTTTAGCAGCTGAAGCAAGTAACTGGGATTTTGGGGGGTACCGTCAGTGTGACTGACCGACTCGGGTGCTACTCTAGTCAACCGGGAATCAACTCTAGCTTACTCCGAAACGAAATTGGCAAGAGTCGGCTCAGCTGTGGATTTTGTTGCACGCCTACTCCACTCCGACTCCTTGCCAAGTCTTCTCGGAGTCGGTATGTTTCATGGGTCGCTGCGTCCTATATTTAGATTACTCCTTTGTTGTGCGTATTTCACTGGTACCATCCCTAACATGTCATCCAACTGGAATGTGTGGCAATTCGAGTAACCACTGGTGGCAACTATGGCTTTCGCAGAGCTTGGGTCTGAAGATTGTTCCAACGGAGAAACGGTCGTTTTGGCATGGATCCTTGTCTATTAAATATCTTTCGAAGTGTTAAAATGGAAACCTCAGGCAGTGTACGTGCAGCTCCTCTACTGTTTGATCATGAAAATTTTTCACCACTTTTGCGAAAACAACATGCATTGTAACGTCTTCAGCTTTCTTGTCTATGCAACATTTATATTGTTTCCTCTATTTTTTGACATTTCAGGTGGGTACTGGACTTCCAAGCCTTGTTCCTAGGGGTGGTTGAAAATGAACTTATAGTATGGTTGTATTCACCTTCTGTGTGTACTGAACGGGGAAAAAGAGGGTAGTATGCCCCACTTCTCTATCGGAAATCCATTGAGGTCAATTCTGTTCATTCTACTGCGTTGTTTCCGATTATGTTGTGGTCATGTGGCGTTCACACAATATGTATGGAGATGGATTAACCCAAGCTGCATGCCGAACAACGGGAGCTGTGTTTTTCAGCCAGACCTCACTCGAATTTTAGAATGTCAATCATTCATCGTCATGCAGACGAATATTCTAATTAACATGACAATCAACGGAACCAAAGATGACAATTAGAATGTACCTCAAACGATTTAAATGCAGGCTCCTCATCATCTCCCGCATTTGTTGTTTCTCCATGTTGTTCATAGTTGAAGTCACTCGGAAGCAGCGGCTTCTGGCGCGGACGTTGTTGATAGCTTGTGTTAGCTCTTTCAGGTAGCACCGTTTCTCATTCCGATGATAGAGGATATGTACATGGTTTCAAGTTATACATCAGTTGACGAATTTTTGAGAGTGAAAAGAAGACTACTTTATTGCCATAACCCTTCCACGGAAACCGCCTCTTCCGTCTTGAAAGACTTCAAAAACTCTGCAATTCTACTACATATAGTTCACCTCGTGACACTTCTGCCAGTGACATACCATCGGCGGAGTCTGAATTTGACCCAGGTTTTTTAACGTCATATTGGTTTTCAGATGTTGTGCTGGGTCTTCCTTTCCTTTTCAACTGCTGCAGTATACTTTAGTGCCGTTACACACTTTTATTCTAAAATGTCTAATTTTGAGGTCGCTACGTTTCTCAGATTAGTTAGGTAGTCTCAAGCCATCCTGAATTTCCGACGCTAATGCTATTCGTTGCGTTTATTATTTCCTTCTATTTTATAACGTGGTTCTGATAATATAGGGAAGCACCACCTTTATTGACCTAGTATTCCGGCGTACCCTGTCTCATTTTCTTTTTATCTGCCGCGGTGTATACCATGCAAACACGTTGATACACTCCGCGTGTAGTTCGTGTTATAAACTAGCAATCGCAGGAGAACACGTCCTTCAGTGCTTCAGTTGTGACGCCTGGTTTCACACTTCTTGCCTAGGCGTCCAACTTGAATTGTACCGAGTTCTAATTATGGCCAATATATACTGTATCCAGCTGAATTGCAACGAAGGTGGATCATCGGAGTGGCTGCTTACTGAGCCATCAGACACTATCAGTAACTCGTCGCTTGCCAGTAGTTCAGCCACCGCGTCCGACAGCGGTGTTCTTGACCATACCTTGCTCCTCCTAACCCAGGAAATATAAATGACGCCTAAATGTAAGGCAAGCACTTCAGAAGTGTCCACGTTGATTGAAATCGGTTTTAAGTCACTAGCGTCGACCCTCAAATACGCTCTGATACAAGCCGTAAAGAGCTCGTGCACGAGAAAAGGTCGTTCATGCGGTATGAGGTTTTAACAGCTGTAAATAAAGCTTCCAGGAGCAAAAATAGAAAAACATGCACCGAAGGGTCCACGCTGTACTCTGGAAATACTACTATACCTAGATCTCAGCTCAAAGACACTGACTCAAGGCTTAATACATTCCTTCTATCTGCGACTCAGTCTATAGCTGTAGATATATGTTTCCTCCATATCACCAACTACACCTAAATTGCTGACACTCACTTGGGAACAAAGTACTGAGCTGACTAAGATGAAAGCAAACAGTGTATTGCTGAGTAAGTGGCCGATCCACCCGGAGAATAGGTAGGAAGTGGCTTTCAGCATAAGGATGAACGTCTGAATATATGGTATTCCGAACCATATTTAAATAAAGTAAGCAACCAGCATTTGCAGTGAGACACAGTCTGACAACTACACCCTGTATGGGGAGTTTATCAAAACATGTAGGATGAAGTAGGGTGTTACGAGTGGGGAGGATGAATTATCCGGTCGACGTGTCGGGGGAAGAGAGAGCAGTTGTTCTAGAACTCCCATACTCTTCCCATCGCATGATCATTGGACAAAAGGGCTGAGTCAAATGACAACTTTGGAATATTCCTAGACGCGTTAGATCCTCGTTCTCCAGGAGCGTTCGCTCGGTGCACAAGTCGAAGCCAAGGGAGATGACTTGCTACCTCAATTCCCGAAGGCGCCCACCCTCAATGTGAAAGGTCCGATCGGACGGAGCCACAGCGTTTGAAGGCCTATTACACGAACGACTGCCACGTCAACAACAAATGGGATGAATTAACCACCGTGGCTAGTGGACACGAAGTGGTTGCCTTCATACAAGTTTTGCTCAGAATAGATGTACGGTATATTGAATCGTTCGCTAACGATTCAAGGTTCATAACTAGTTACGCGTAATCCGTTAATCCAAAACTGCCTTTCTCAATATCCAACGGCAGAGAAGATAATCTATCTTCGAAACGGTTAATGAGGAGACGCTCGTGAAAACTGGATTTAATACGGTACTAATTGAATCAGTGTACATGAAAATTAAATATCACACCTCGAATGTGAAACACTCTCACAAAGTAAACAAAGAATGTGCCGGTACAACAACTCTGACAACTAGACACCGCTCAGTAATGGAGGACGATAAAACGGAATTGAGTTCACTCAAACAAACGGTAATTTGTCGGGTTGGAGCAAAGTGACTGTTCACGCATCGAGATATTGTAAGCATTATAGGCTACTTAAGAAAGAACACGGAAGAAGAATGTCTTATTTTGACATTTAGAAATGTGCAGAGGTCAGATGGAATAAGAGTAAAAGAAACGGTTATAGTAGTTGGTGTAAGAATAAAAATAGTTGGTACTGTTTATTCTTAGAAGAAGGAAGAAGGCTAGGGCCACCCTTCAACACTGATCAAACAAGGCACAGCAATCTCAAAATAATGCAACAGACCTTAACAAAATCAACACGATATAAAGGACTGAATCGGGAAAAGTGACCATATGGCTATCAATTTCGAGCTCTGTATTAGATGGCAGTGGAAAACGTTCAGGTTGATGGGCATATTCGGGAGAGTTAGAATCGACAGACTGGTCCTAGATGCAAGGTGTCCGGGTTGGAGTCATCTCGCAGGCAAGGGAGATGAGGCCTGGAAGCTAGTCAAGCGACGGCTGCACCTTCCAACAGAAAAACACGCTACAGTGGCCAAGGGCCGCCCGCAAAGCCAACCTCGTCGGTGGGCATCTGGATTGATAAGGCACATAAGAGAAAATAGTTGGCCATAAGAGATTTTTACTTTGCTCTTGTGGAAAAGATCACACTGACAAAATGCGAACTATTGCCCAAGCTGTCTAAGAAATGGCTCTGGCCCGGGGCGCCAAAATCATTCCGAAGCGGTGCCACGTATATGCCAAAGCTAAGCCAGCTATGCTCAGAGAAGTGGGTAGCCTAATGTTTACAGATAACAAACTACTTACCGTTGCTCATGAGAAAGAGGAACGTCTGGCGTCGGACTTCGCAAGTGTCCATCGAAAGGATGGCCATCGAAATCCTACCTCAGACTTCCCTTCTGTGCTGATCGAAGAAACCACTAACTGGAGGCATCACAATTTATGTGGTCTAGAAACTACCGTTGCAGTTGAACACTCACAAATCCCCGGGGACAGATATATTCACGCGGCCATTATCAGTCCACTAGCAGGTGTATTATCCCTTTCGGTAACCGCCCTGCGTAACCAACCTGTCAGAGAAGACAGAGTGATCCAGGATTGGTGTGAAGCAGATGTCATAGCACCTTACATGGGTGGAAGCAAACGGGCAAGTGGTAACCATCGACCAGAAGATGTCACTTGCACTTTGCAGAAAGTGTGCGGAGCTGCTGCGAGAAACAAAATATTCAAGTATCTTGCCGGGACCAGGTTTTTGAATGCTAATCAACGTGGATTCGTAAGTAAAGGTCTTACCTCTCTAACCTGTTATGCTCTTCGGATGAAATAACACAACGTTTGAAAAGAAGTGAACGTCTATTACCTGGACCTCAGTGAGACATTCCTTTCGGTTAGTCCTCGACTGCTGCTGCCGAAACTACAGCATTACTGGATAGCATCGGCCGTCAGTCGATGAATATAGGTGAACCCAGCTCAGAGTGTACCGCACATTAGAGGGGTGTCACAGTGATCAGTCCTCGGAAGTCTACTCTCTCTGGTTTACATAAATGACTTGAATATATCTTTACCATCTCTGCATTATATGTTCGCTGTCGATTTGAAAATTGTCGGGAATCCAAATATGAATCTTGTCCTATTTGACTTAGTAGGGCCATCCGACTAGCCAGGAAAAAGGAAGTTGCCCCTAAATCAAGAAAAGTGCTCGCACCTCATTAAAGATGGTAACAGATCCGCTTAAAGACAGCTTCCCGCTTCAAGTAGTCCGAGCTCGCCAATGCAAGTCGCTTAAGAGAGAAACCTTAGGATTCTGATCTACAGTAGCTTTAAACCCATAGCGCGGTTCGCTTTATGGGCGAAAGAAGCAAGTGACTCGCTTTTCCAGCCCATGAGCCATCTCATCCAGAGAGCCGAGAGTACCGATTTCGTTGAACAAACCGTTTGGGCCTCATTTGTGGTACGATATCTAGGCCTGGAATCCTTGCCTACAGAAGGACAACCATTGCCTTAAAAGTGTTCAAAGATTAGCTACTAGGTTGATATAGGGCATGAAGCCCTCAGACTACACCAGTAGGCTATAGACTCAACCAATTTACCGTTGTACGAAGAAGGCTTCGTGGAGACTTGATAGATCCTTTCAAGATTCTAGTGGGTCCCACGGATATGTCGGCTAGTACTTTCTTCAGCCAATGAAGGTACCCTGACTGAGAGGGCACCAAATGTCGAGCCACAAGCAGAGAGCAAACAGGGGAATTCGTGCTTCCTTTCTCACACACGGAGTGGTGAACACACGGAACAGGCTCTCCTCGTACACTGTTGAAGCTTCAACGTTCGAAGTATTCACTTATGGGCCGGACCAGGTCTGGAACCGAGTGTTTCTTGACCTACTTTGGGTTTGGTGTTTACTGCAACCCCGTATATATGCCGTGCGTATGCAACTGTAGTGTATGTGGCTCTACTCAGAAGTGGGCAGATATTTGTATGTAGCTATGTGTGTGAAATGTTATATATATATGGTCTATCTACTGAATTACTTTAAAGTGTAAGACAATGTTCAGACCCTCCGTAGTACTTGGTCGTACACAAGCACTGTCATACATAGCCCGAACAGAGGGTCTGCAACTCAGCCATCATTCGTGCGGATACTTAGAGGGTGGTCAGATGGGATTATCATTCCAGGTCATAAAATCTAAAGCCTGCCACCATATACTCACATCTTCATTCTGGAATACCGAATCATTCTTCTCCTCTTCCTCTTGGTAATACGGCAGTTTTGGTTTTAGTTTGATAGTGTTATCCATGAGGAACCTCCAGTTTCTCCTTACAATTTTTAATTCTTTCTCATTTTTTGACAGCTCATGACGGCTCCTATATATGATTGATTAGCAGATACGCATCGTACGACAAGATAGCACCGACAAAACTATATTTTATATATAGTCGTCTGTTTAAAAAAGGAAAGGAAACGGCAAATGCCGTAACGAATTGGCTACAGAAGCAACCCTGGGCTTTAATGGAGAAGTGATGACGTTAAAACTATTTGAAAAAAGTCTCCCAACGACAGATGGAACAAAAAAAGAAATAGTACGACGAGCACATGCCTCCATTCCGAAAGCTACAAATTTGGCCCTAGCAGCCGGTGCAGTAGAACAGCAGGGTCGGAGGATTCTACTCCTTCTCCTTATTGCTCAGCAACTCAGATCGGACTATCTCAGTATTAGTGTGTTCATATGTCGTCGTTCAGTAATTGGGAGGTTTTAAATGGATTGAGCTATCCCAAAATATGTCCGTCGTTCTTAACTTATCTCTTCTTTGTCCACGACGACAGCAAGATGTCATGCGCGTAAGCAGTCTGCAAACCCTCTTTTCAATGTGCAGGAAGAACACTATTGTCCTTCTTTCAGAACTATGGGATTATAGTTAAACAGGTGGGTCGAATGTACATATAAGTTTACCTTAAGTATGGTATGTTGTGTTCGTGTAGGTGTGTTTTCAATGGCAAGCCCTACAGGCCTTACGGGTGAGGGAACCGGTGACTGAGTGGAAGTATAAGCTGTTTTGTTCCATTTACAGGCGGCAGTGACATTCACAAGTGTGCGGCTGGATGAGTAATCAAAGGTTGTCCAGTACTCTGGATACAAAACGCGGTTAATGCCTGTTGATGAAAATTCACACATGGCAATTCGGCCAGGTTCAGCTGGGGATCAGCGGTGCACTTGCCGGAGCTCTTCTTGCGACGGTAGGAGGCATACGCACTACTGATGAACTCTAACAAAAACGAGACTGGAGTTTGGTGTGCATTTCCCAAAGAGGTTGGCTGAAATGCTCATTTGTATGGGAAGGATCTGATCAAACGTCAGGGGCTTTCAACTGGAAGGCGTAGGGTTTCTCCTGTTTTGTTTACAAACGATGGTTCGCTTTTGCACAACAACGTTGTGTTTTGCACCGCCCTTGCATGTTAGTTTAGCTGCTGAAAAAGTGTCCCTGCAATACAATACAAAATTCGTGCGCACCGGTTTTCTGTTTTGTCTGCCGCGAAGTAGTTTGGCGATATTACACTGATCATTCATCCAAGTTTATAGAGCCGCTGCGCTACCTCACATCGTCACATCGCCGATCATGTTCCAGCAGCCTCGGTAACTCTGTTATATCTTTACTTTCATTATACTGGTGATATGCAGTATTGTGGTGGTCACCGTGAACACCTACGAACACCATCTGTGAGTCAAACACATCGATCATCATAACTCGCTGATACTCCGTAGCTATTCTGATGCATTCACCATACTGGTATCACCGATAACCCAGTGAGTTACGCTTGCATTAACATAGACTATTCAGTAGCTAGTTCTCGACTATTACAACGGTGAATGTAACAGATAAGTGCAAAAGTTTTGCGGACAAATATAACGGAAGGCGTACCAGTGATCAAGAACAGACTTACCGACGAGCCAAGGTTTGCTGAATTGGATAGACCACCACACGCGAGGGGAACAGCTCCAAGGAACACGCTCGGAAGACGACCGGTAGATCACTCCATACGCGGCAAAGGATCTTGGGCGTTTTTTGAGAAGCTAGCTCCGAGGATCACACACCCAAAGTTCCCCCAGCCCTATATCAACACGGATCAGAAGTCTCAGTGAGAAAACGGTGAATCTGTAAGCAAACTTTATTTATTTGTTTACTCACCGTACACAAGCGGACTTCAACGTAACGAATAAGTGCGCTAGGGAAGTGGGCGTGAGAGAACCTTCAGCACAACCGTGCGGCAGCCGCCAGGGAGGACAAATGTCAACGGAAGTTCCAGTTGACCTTCAAGATTCAAACGAGTGTCAGCCTAATTGGGCGGCGTTCCCAACGGTAGTAGCTAAAACACTGTTATCCTAGTGAATGCAGCCTACAATGGTAGAGGTGGCGCAGATTCTTTATACGGCTGTGAGCAAAACTGCGATACTTACGCCAACACACTAACCTTGATGTTAGTGGTTTGTAGTAACTTTACATTCACGAGGTAATGTGACCTGACGCGGTGGTACTGGTAAGGCAACTCTCACGTCACAGGGAGTTTAGGATTTTATGGACGTCGGAAGTGATCTCACTACATCAGCCCCCCCTCGAAAGATTACTAATATAGGAGGTCTTCGACCTGTAGATTTTAATTCTGGCAACAGCTGCCGTCTTGCTGGCCAACCAAGCGCGAGCCACCCAACCTGAAAACGCCTCCTGAGGACGTGACAGGGGGTGTGATTTCCTCACTGCGCAGGCACAGAGTGCTACGGTGTTCAAGGTTTTCTCCTTGGGCCCAGCAACCGTTGCTATGCATTGCGTTAGATCTAGAAATAAGGATAGGTGAAGTACCTGAACGTTAGAGAAAAAGTCAGATATCCATCGTAACGCGTGTCCTGCAGCGCCTGAAGATATTTACAGTTATGTGCATCATTCTCCTGTGCAAAACGAGCCAGGAAATTTTACCTACGAAAAACTGTTAGTTGCTGTCCGACATGAACGTGAAATGTACATAGTGAATTATCAACTTTACAATAAATGTGAAATAGGAAAAGGTAAACTACTCGAGATAACGCGCAGGAAAATGGACGTGCCTCCCTGAACGGGCTGTTGGTTGAGGAGGGAGTTCGTCGAAAGTAGATGCGGAGGGCAACGCTGGAGCTATGTCGGAGGTTGAGGTAGGTGGACACGGCTCGAAAGGTGCTTGTGTTGTCACGCTAGGGGGTGAGTCAGTAAAAGCGGATTTAAGACGATCAATGGAGACCGTGAGGTGTTGACCGAAATTGTCGATCACATATGTTTTTGCAGACCGTTTGATGACACGAAAGGGTCCTTTATACGGTTGCTGCAGCGGTTTTCTGACAGAGTCTGTTCGCAGAAACACGAACTCACAAGTGCTGAGTTCTTTAGGAACATGAGACGAGGATTGTTGGATACGTGTAGCACTCGCTTGTAGTGACCGCATGTAATTGGCTAGCCGGTTAGAATAGTCTTGAGTGTCGACAGCGGCTTCGCTTGACGGTCGGGAGAAATCAGTTGGAAGGCTTAAAGAACGACCATAGACGAGTGAAGCTGGGGTCGTACTGTCATCCTTGACACAATTGCGAATACCAAGTAGAACGAGGGATAATGCTTCTGTCCAATCCGTCCGCTCGTGAGCACGTAAAGAAGCTTTGAGCTGACGATGGAAACGCTCCACGAGTCCATTCGCTTGTGGGTGATAGGCTGTGGTGCGTGCTCGATGCACGCCTAACAGCTTGGTCAGTTGTGAAAATGTAGCTGATTCGAATTGTGTGTTGCGATCAGTTGTAATGGTCGACGGACAACCGTAACGTGCGATCCAGTTCTCGACGAAAGCGAGAGCGACAGATATTGTTGATGGGTCTGGCAACGGTATGGCTTCTGGCCAGCAAGTGAACCGGTCGATACACGTGAGTAGGTAGGTTAAGCCTCGAGAGGGTAGAAGTGGTTCGACGAGGTCCAGGTGAACATGTTCAAAACGGTCGTTAGGAGTTGGAAAAGATCCCAGCGGGCCATTTGTGTGTCGGTTCACCTTGGAACGTTGACATGCAAGGCAGCGACGGGCCCAATGCCGTACATCCCGATTCATGTTAGGCCAGACGAATCGATCTGCAATCAGCTTCAGTGATGCGCGTACCCCTGGATGTGACAGGTTATGTAACGCATCGAAAAGTTTTCTTCGTAGCGAATGTGGCACGACTAATCTTGAGTATCCCAGCGTATTGTCACATGCAGTGGTACCAGGCGGAGATGTCAATGGAACTGTGACAGTACGTAAGTTCGTGCGTCTGATATCATCCATAAACATACAATCGGACTGTTGTTGTGCCGCTATACTGCGATGCGAGATCAAGTATTTGGCTGTAGACACCCTGTGCATCCGTGATAGAGTACCCTCGGCGACGTTTGCGGCCCCGGAGACACGGCGAATGTCCGTAGAAAACTGGGCTATATAGTCCAGCTGTCAAGTTTCTCTAGGTGAATGTCTATCGGAGTAATTCCGTAAAGCGTACACGAGAGGTTTGTGATCCGTGCAAATGATGCGGTCACGGTCCTCGAGTACATGGCGAAAATGGCGCACAGCTTTGTACACAGCTAAAAGTTCACCACCGAAGGTGCTGTACCGCGTTTCAGTATTGCTGAGACGTTGAGAAAAGAATGCAGTTGGTTTCCAAGTCTCGCGAATTGCTTGCTGCAGCACTGCACCCATGGCTGTGTCCGATGCATCCACGGCGATGCTGATTGGTGCGTCCGGTTGTTGGTAATGCAACATGACTGCAGAAGCGAGTGCCTCCTTTACGATGGCGACAGCGAGAGTAGCTTCGGGGATTAGATGTAAAGTACGTTAATGCCCCAGAATGGATCAGTCGGGCGGTGCATAGGCCTGGCGCAGTTGGGAATAAACTGTAGATAGTAATTCACAAGTCCATTGAACCGGCGAAGCTTGGGAATTGTGTCGGGAAGCTGACACGATCGGATAGCTTCGACCTTGGAATCGAGTGGTTTAATCCCTTCTGCCGAGATGCTGTGGTCTAAAATATCCAACGAAGTTTGACCAAATTCGAACTTAGCTCCGTTGACGGTAAGACCATATGAAGCTAGACGTTGAAATAACGTCCGTAGATGGATGATGTGCTCTTTCGGGGAAGAGCTAGCCAGGAGGATTTCGTCTATGTAAGCATAAACGAAGTCTTATCCACGGGTGACTTCATTAATCAGACGTTGGAACGTCTGTGCAGCGTTACGAAGACCGAAGGGCATGCGCACGAATTTGAACAACTCGAATGGAGTAGTAATAGTTGTCTGGGGGTATATCTTCCTGTGCTACCGGTATCTGGTAGTAAGCGCGAACGAGGCCGATCTTGTTGGAGATTGTTTTACTCGCAAGACTGGTAGTTAGCTCGTGAATATGTGGCACAGGGTACCTATCTGGAACAGTGGCATAGTTCAATTCACGATAATCTCTGCAAGGATGCCAATCGCCTTCTGTCTTCTTTGGCACCATGTGCAGAGGAGATGCCCATGGGCTGTCAGAGGGGTGGATTATACCCATATCCAAAATGTGTTGAAATTCCTCACGAACAGTGCGCAGTTTGTCTAGTGCCAGTCTTCGTGGACGGTGGAAGACTGATTTTACTACCCCTGTGCGAATACAAGGATCCTTAATCTCGTTCTGTTAGCCTATGGGAAACACGATTTTGATCTATAAGGTAACAACCAACAGTGACTGTGTCAATATAAACTTCCCCAAACTTGAGAATCCCATTAGCCGAAAACATGCCAAGCACAATCGGCAATTGTCAACTCTAATGTCAGCATAGTTTGTCTGGTCTGAACTGCCTTTCCGGCAGAAACAGTAGTAGGTGTCACTCTGGAGAGGCT
>LUCH01005207.1:18096-43308 GCA_013368495.1 Paragonimus heterotremus | reverse complement strand
GTAATAAAAGAGGTACGTTCAAATGCCAAACAAAAGCTATGCTATTGATTCGAACAAGCAGAACGCAGTAGCATATGCTCACCTCTCGCATGCGAACTATACGTCGTCGACATGCATAACCACGCCACCAACGTTGGATGCATTTGGCTGCTTGTTGCTCATGTATCAGATGCCTTCGGACCAGATAGGCACGCCAATGGGATTGTACCACGATCGCCGCTTGATCAGTCGCCAGTGCTTGATGATGCATGACCATCAAATGTTTATTCCAGAGGTAAGCGCGAATATTCCTCTGCAGAAGAATAACTTTCTAAAAGTAACCAGGTATAGGCTGACGTGATGGGCTGGCATAATGAAAACTAGTTAGATCATCGGAAAGGACAACAGGATATTCTTACTTGTTGAATGATATACCATTTACGACGCTGCAACTGACCACGGAACCATGACTGTATACGAATCGCGGCAATGTGCTGTCGTGTCATTAGCTGTCTAGTACGATACCCATGCCAATGCGCTTGAATTATCACAGCAGCTCGATCCCGAATAAGCACGGTCTCAAGTAACTCAGAGGAGAGCTGTCGAGCCAGAAAGCCACGACAGTAAGTTTGAAGTTGGATGAGCCACTGAGGACCAGTTAATAAAAGAGAGAGAAAAGGAAACTGGCATTAACGAGATGCACTACCTTGGGGATATGAAATTCGTGGTACGACTTATTTTTTGCTTGCCAAAACACGTTTGAACTTCCGGTTGGTAGCATTGACGAGGCAGGTTAAAGATAAGTTGTAGTCACCGGCTTGCTTTCCGTCGACCTTGGGTTACGCACGCAAAAGAAATGCGCGACTCGGAAGCAACTGAATTATATCTACTACAATGGTAAAGACGAACGGGGCATGTGTGGCATCTCCAGACATAAAATGATGAGTTGTGAAGGAAATATCGGCAACTTTTAACTCGTGCACAACATAGAAGTAGGTCTGAAACTAGAATATGAAATCGTCTAGTGATCACGATCGACGAAACGGTCAAAGCAAACTGAGAGAATTGAAATCTAATTCGAACAGTGATAAATGGGGTGTAAGAGGAAGATAGGGATAATTAGAACGTAAGAAATCGAAAACTTCCGATTGAAGGTGTTGGTGTGTTGATATTTTTCTTGAACTGGCCAAAGATGGACTATCGGACTGTATTGAGCGTTCTTTGGTTTACAAACAATATGTCGATGACATTTTAATATTCAACGATTTTCATCATTTCATAACTCTTTTACACCAGTTTAAATCCGCTTACCGAAATCCTTGTCATCTATGAACACAAGTTAGATGACTCTTGAATATTCTTACATCTAGGTGCTTAGACGATACAACTGACCAATCTGTTTATCGGAAAGCCAAATGGAGTGGACAGTATTCACAGTTCTCTTCATTTACGCTCGTGGTTTACAAACATGGCCTAATGCGGACGCATTTTCATCAAGCAAGGTAACTAACCATGGCAGACCACCTAAAGTAGGAGGAGGAACTCTTGAGGAGTGTTGTGTTTGCGAATGAATATCCGGTCAAATTTGTTGGAATTCACTGCAAGGAGCGACTGGCCAACAGCGCCGAAGTAACAGCAGTTTCTCAACCTTCCTTACGCAGGAGACTACAATAATACTGACATAAGTAGATAATGGATATCTGCTACTGGTTGCACTTATCCCGCAGCGGAATTATGTTTGTTACTTTCTACCCGCAGGATCAGTCCTCACTGTCCCGATCGTTCTTCCTCAGGAAACTCTGCCCTCATGTCATCTACCAGTTCATCTGTGGCTGCAGTGACTCATGCACTGGCAGAACGAACCGAAACTTGCAGCAGACGTCGTAAGTGCATAAATGACTCAGCGTGGATTAGCACACCAACACCCGAAAAAAATTCCTGCGTCTTCGATCGCGAAACAGGTAATCGCAACAGGTCATGTGGATACTTCTGCCATTTTGAGTATGATCCCATTATGCAATCGAAACCCAAAAATATTGGCGTTTTCCGAGGTGTTGATAATTAAGCCTCACGCACTGGCCCTCTGTTGACAGATGATGACAAAATCAATCTCGATACCTTGGCAGTGAAACCGTTTACCTCTGTGACGTTCGTTCATTTCATTGTTTTGTCGCCAAACGCTAAACCTATATAACTGAATGTTTTACGTAATCGACTGATGAAAATAAACGAATTGTTTACATCTTGCAATGTATGTCTTCATATGTGTTATGATGCAAAATCACAACACACTATAACAGATTCGGTGTAAAAAATATACATACATATAGCGCAATCCGTCGAATGAAATCCAAAGGTTCCAATGGTGTACAACAGCAGATGGAACATACAAAGATACATCTACTTTGAACGAGCTCATCACATAGTCCTATTGCACTGATAAACTTAGCATGTACTGACTACATGACTCAGTGTTCACCATTATCATAGACAGCAATACATTAGTGGTTCACACTGTCACACTGACCCAATACCGAATCGAAGTATCACTGGGATAGTAGCAAAATACTGTACTGCCTAAGTTATCGGAGCTAGATCACACCGACAGACAGGTTGGCTGCCAATTTCGACAATCAGTTATGACCAAGCTGATTCCATTATTGTGAGTGATTGAGGTGTGGCGACCGGGACGGTTCACACAATGTATTGAAGACAGAAAGGAGAATGAGTGGATATGAATCAAATAGTCTGGAAGATAGGAAAGCTACACACAGAATCCAAAAAGTGTGCACTTAATAAAAAACAACTTATAGAGGGGTCAGATTGTTAAGAGAACTGCGAAAATGAACCCACCTGTCTTCGGACAAACTTCAGAGAACCTACGACAATTTTCACGTTTACTACACTGTGACCATGTTCGGACAATGAGGCAAAATGCGTTTGATTTTCTTTGTCTGGATCGACCCGATCTTCGCAATTAAATATTTCTTTACCTGAGTGACGACCACTTATCGGTTGGCAAGGCATTGATGCCGACTATCAACTTGTCCATTTACGGGAGTTAACACAGATCAAGTCAGTGATGCGCAATGTAGTGATTATCTTGTGGTGCCGAGGCTCAATACATATCCGAGCATGCGAACAGTGAGTCATCCGATCACTGCATACCGAATTTATCAGGGCATTGGGACTGTGTCGTCTTAGTGATCCTCTGGGATTTGGTATTATGAAGAGGGAGGTGTGTTGGTCCAGTGTGCATACATACATCACAAAGTGAACATAAAACCGACCAGTAGATTTCTCAGCGTATACAAAACGCTGCTGTTAAATGACATTGTTCCTCATGAGCAACACCAGATGAATGCGCTCGAAAAATCACGCTGTACTGATAACGCACTTTAACTCAACTCAATTTACCGTCAGCTGCGTAAACAATGAAAATGACAGATGCTAACATAGAAGTACCTTTTACGTGTAATCCAGAAAGTACCTTAAAAATGAACAAACGCAGCAAGTTCGCAGTTTTTCTCTGAATCTCCATCAAAAAAAATGTACACAACGCAGTACATAATATGACAATCATGAGGATAAGTTGCGAAGGGGCAATGTTAAAAAGGGTCAACACATACTTGACGCTGTTGAACGAAGTTTACTCGCGCTATATGACCCCGCCAAACATGCTGAATGTGTAAGGCCGCTTGAGACCGCCGGTTCTCAAGATGCTGCCTCCAGACGCGCTGAATAAGAGAAGCCGCTGAGTGGGCCCTGGACTTCCATCGTGCATACCGACGCCGGGCGAGAAAGCCACGAACCAGCGCTTGAACCGAAACCAGGTTTGCATCAAGTGTCGTGCCAGCGATTGACGGAACAACATGCTTGTGATGCAAGCGATGTGAGTTGAAAAACTGTTGCATTGCTGGAGACGCTGGTGTGCCGAACAGCTGATGGAAAACGAGGAGAAAACGTTGTCAAGGAATATGGGTCTGATATTTGCTCCTTTTGGCGAACATGGCAGAAAAGCAAACGAGTCAAGGTATCTGACAGAAACGTTAACACGATGACAAGCGGTACTATCAGCGATTGAAACACTTGAAAATGGTGGCTCACAAAGAATGAAGATAACAAAAACAAAACAATGTTGATGAAGAAACCATGTGAAAACTGGCGACTTCAGACACAGTAAAATCTCATGACACTGTAAATAGACTGAAATTAAATCACAATATGTGGGAATAATACCAGTTGGCTAAAATCCTGAAGGCAAGTCCTTTCACTCTTGAAATGATGGTATCATCGGATGAAAAACGAAAACAAACCGCACAATGATGTAAAGTAACCCTTCAGCCAGTTTAGTTGTAGCTTTAATACACCAATATTGCAGTTTTAGTCAGTCCTCTGTGCTTCATAAGCCGAAGTGTCACCCGCTGGACTCTGGGAGACGAGCCAATGCATCTCTCTTCTAAACTGAATAAATGAAGAGGGCACGCACTCAAGGCAAGTCGAAGACCGGCCAGTGGGCCAAAAAAGCTGACCAGGAACCAACATACTAACACCCACATTAAACTATGATATAATGGAGTTTCTTCTTAGGATACATACCAAGAAATTTATCTGTACATGCGCGATTGTCTGAAAGAATGGACAATGTTTATAATATACGACCCGATTCTGATCCAATGTTACGATTTCAGAAGCGTTCTCGCGAACCTACATCTAAGTCTATTGAGTGAGACTGTAGCGAGAATGCAATTCGTACACACACAACCGTCGTGTTATATATAAGACTAAAAGATACTGGTTGTCAAGCCAACGTCGCCTGAAATGTAGAGACAACTGTCAGAAACTGTCATTCCATGAACCCAATGGTTTCGAGTAAGCTTTCAATACGGAGTGCCAACGATGAAATAAAAACCGATGAGTATCAATGCATATCAGAAAGACAGATATGCGCACGAGGTATTGGAATGTAATGAACGAAATGGCATGAAAATAAAGGAACCCACCGATTTACGCCCATGATCTGTCAGGGGAAGACTGAATTGGAAGAAACAAGGGAGATAAAAATCGGCGGGATACACAAAGTAAGAAATAACCGTGACATGATGACAGGAAATATGAGTAAACACACATGCAAGTTTGAAGCCCAAAAATTAAGCATAAGCAGTAAGCCCTGGTCCATTCGAAAACGCGCTAACCAAGCCGGTCGCACCAGACTTACAAGTTTTCACAAACGAGTGAGCATCAGTCAAATAGTTTCATGCATCTCCGGCGCTAAAACATTAGGAAGTCTTTGTGATCACACACGTACAAGTACGCATAGGAAACAAATTTTACCGTAAAACGACTGTGACACATCCCAAAACAGTTAGCTCACTCAAAACACAAAGCAGCTCATACTACTTTAAAGGTAGCACGCAACTGCTACAAAATTTGCAATCATACTATGTATAGGGTCCTATGCAGGCTACCACTGGTCACATTCGAACAGATGCGCATAGCATTCAAGTCTGTATCCAGGAATTTTGTATAGGGAGCTCCCACCAGATAGTCGTCCACTTAATTGAGCAACCATAGCCCATCGTCACAGCGAATGCCAACGGTAGCAAAGTAGATATGAAATAACGTTATGCCCAGGATATATCAGTTACCATGAATTTTGCTTTCAGCAGTTGTACCGGAAGGTGTTTGTTGTCATGCGGGCTGATTGACATTGTTGACCCTAACTACACGAGAGCAGCCAAGGCAGTAAGGACTGTGATGTGCAACCCCGTGATCGACAATCGATTACCTCGAACTCATAGTCATCACTGAACATAAAAACTGTGGATCTCCCATACATCTCTGATCACGATTTGGTTGCTACATAATGGTTACCACCATCACACAAGTTGATACCCACTAGTGCTTGCACTGTCTGATCACAAAACATTTCCGAATAGCTGAGGCAAGTATAACTTGTGGCAAAAGTTTATGATCAACCGGTAAAGTATCCGCCAGCTGACTGTTTAATGCAGTATGATAGTTAGCTGAATTATTTCAGTTATAAGGGAAACCACAAAACAGCGCAGGTTTATAAAAAGGGGATGATAATACAATCCATCAATTTTGAAGTATAGAGAAATAGGACGAACAACAAAAGTATGCATGAAACGAAGATTCAAACAGGCACGCCACAGCATTAAAGTGTGTCAACTAGATCAACCCAGTGGGCAAGACAATCACTTCCGATAAGTAGCATCAGGCATTATGTGGCCAGATCTACAATGATTGAACAAAAAAAATTGATGACCACAGCTTGGTGTATTCATGATGACCATGACTCTCGTTACGTTTAACCAGAAGTGTTTGTCGACTGCAAAAGTACACAGTCAACGTGCAGTCGACGTACAATCTGCATGTTCTCTTTACATCGATGCATCAAAAATTGCGTATGTGGCCCAAACCACAGTGCTGGCGAGATACATTAAACGACGGTTGCGTCAGTATATCTGTGTGTACGTAGATGCCGTCGGAATTTGCAAACATACACAAAACCAGTCGAAGTAAAGTGAGCTATAATTCGCGACTCCAAGTGTAACAGTTAGCATCGCAATTGTAGAGCAATCTCGAGCTAAGTGAGTCAGCTAACGGAGGTAGTTTATATAAGAACTGTACATATCAATGTAATTTCATCAAATCGGTTACACACACGCAGTGACTTCAAACAGACTCAAGTTTGTTTCCAGCATTTGTGATAAAGTCCATAATGGGCAAACGTGTAAACGATCTCAGCTTAAAAGAGAAAGAGGGTTGTGCTCGACGAGAAAGTAATTTCCTTATAAAACAAACAGAAGCAATGAGAATTTTTGGAGCACGTACAAGTCTGAAGGAGGTTGTGGTTGGCAGGGTGATAACAGTCGTAGTTGTTTGGCTTGCATTCGCTGTTGTCGACTGCGCCAGGCTGTTTGCAGGATACGCGCGGCATGATCCGTAACCAAAGCGGTCAATTTTTCTCGGCCCATTGGGATCAGCACCAATCGACTGGCTAGATAGGCCAATGTGGCGAGAATCAAACCGGGTGGAAGAAGCCCAGTGATCCGACTAGGGTCGAATACGCTACACGGTTCCATTAGGACTGGAACATCACCCAGATAAGAAAGCTGCTCGGTGAATGAGAAAACAGAAGGACGAGGGAGTGAAAATAAATCAGATATAGCTAGTTTTGTAGAGTGAGTGAACTGAATTTCGATGGAGCTCCGACTATCTAGGACACATCAGTCTAGGACAGTTGAGCATACACACGAGCTACACACGACAAAACAGCTTCCAATGGGTTGACCGACTGTTTAATGACTCTTAAGTTGACTGTTTAAATAACGAAAAATTTAGCTTGAGCAAAATGACTAAGGGTACAGTCGAACCAAAAATGAATATCAATCAGAATGAGTCGTAGCTAGCAAAGCAAGAAGACTCATGGCATTTCTATGAGGATTCTGATTCCGAGGTCAACGACGTCTCGCACTGTCAAATCCTGACACTATATGAAACGCTCCTGTCAAAACATATTGAACAAGGTACAGTCGTAACATAGAACATACAGCTGTAGAAAGTTCGGTCGTGGACTACGAAACACCAAGATAGGCAAAAGTGAAAAAACCAAAACACATACGGATGTAGTGAACCAGACAGTTGATATTTAAGACGGTACAGGGTCAGAGTTACAGTTCGGCAGTCCGTATTGTTAGCAACACTGTTTTATAGACTACCTGATTCAGGCAAATCTGAGAAATTTGGATAGATGGATAATTCACAAGTACACAGGTAATTGGATGACTCACTGCATGGACAACAATAGACATTTCGGAAAAACCTTTGATTCACGTATGCTGGCTGGTAAGCAGTCCCATCTTGAAATCGTTTATACACATACATAAATCAACAAGAAGAAAATTTTCCAACACGTTTCCATATGACTGACCGAAGTAAACGTTAGGAAGTGGAAGGTTGTTGACCTCCTAATAAATTACGAACGGCGCGGGTTTGAAAGCAGAATTCGATTTTGGTATTCAGTGCTGTGACAAGTGAGTAACCACGGAGCCTTTCCCAGATCAACGCCTTATTATTTCTGCCAACGGCAAGTAGTATCATAATGAATCCAGATCGCACAACGGCTAGAAAACGATTACGGGATCTTTAAAAACATCAAAACTAAGTGGCACGAAAAATACACAGAACAGAAATTCAGCGCTCACTTTTCGCTGGAATAGACATAGATTGTAGTGGTTATTCCGAGCCAAATGTGAATTTACAAGCACACCCGAGCGGTATTCCGTGGGCGCAGTGATAGTTGTAACTTGACGAACAAGACCGCGAGGCATCACAGTAGGCAGATAGTGATGCAGCAACATACACAAAGCACGACCATCTGAGAACGACTCATCCAGATTGTCAATCTGGGGGAAATGAGGACAGAGGAAGTTCCTTTAGATAAAAAACGGTTATAATCCTCAGATCCAGATGAGAACAGTCAATTTGAACTGAGGATGGTCACAATTTTCGGCTGCAGACTGATTTATCAGAATGGTCCGCGTCATACATTCACGTAGTGAATGAGCAAACAGTAAGCATTGTCGCAAGTGGATGGTGTAGAGTGGAAGTAAACTACAAAAAGCTCCGGTAAATCATAAACGGAGACAAGAATTAGGAAAATAGATTCACTGCGTTGTTCAGTTTCCTATGAGAAGCCACGTCCAGAGATAAATTGTCAGTTCACGAGATGACGAGCATGCAAACAAAAAGATGGGCGATAAAATCGAGTTACAAGCATCGCGCGAAACAACACGGAAAGAGGAGATTTGTGGATAACGGACGAATGAAGTGAAGGCTAGTTCGACTTCTTCGTACATCAGCCAGCCAGTCATACACGCAAACAAGAGGTGAGCATTTCTCAAGTATATGAAATCTAGTCGATATTGCCCAGATGCAATGTGAAAAATGAATGCTGTAGAGCTCACAAACAACGCCAACAAACTCACATTCAATCGGATTAGTGGTAAACCAGGCACACAGACCTTCGGAATAACTTTGGAAACACATCTAGAAAGGATTACAGTGATCGTATTAGACAGGCAGATGGACAGTATGAAGGAATTTCACTTTTTGTCGTCGCGATGCCGCCTAGCTGAACAAACAATCACACACATACACGTATTATAAACAGCTGAATCATTGCTAACAACGAAAGCGTAACTCCCAGATGAGCTAATTCATACACATGTTCGGCATTACAACCGAGGTTATTTATGACGAAAACTTAACCAATTCATTGTTCATCTAAACTACAGCGTAAAGAGTGAATTACCTGATGCATGGACAGAAAATCTCTAGATGCCGCTTCAAGATTACATGAGCAGTTGCATCGTCACATCGATTTCGACTCGTCAAGTCGTTTGTTTAGTACTAAAGCAACTGAATAGTGGTTTCACATGTCTTCCTTATCAACTAATGAAAAACTATGTGCTTTGGATACTCTTGTTTTTGTAAATACACGTAAATGGAGCCATAAGAAGAACGGTTTGCTACAGTTCGATCGTAATTTTATCTTGACAACACGTGGGGGAAGTCCAAGTCAGAGAATATCCGAGTTAACCTATCAAACAAAATCACCGTAGTAACGCCAAAATAATAGACAATTAAAACAAGCGAATGTGGCTAGGCGTAGGCACATGAGAATTCGGCCGTGTCTAATGTGAGGATAATGGCACACATAGTGGTCAGCATGGGTGCCTCATGAAAATGTGGCTACAGTTCAATTCGAGACCGTGACAAACAGATGTGCCACCTATAAGCCCTAACAAGAGCGAAACTCGAGTACGGTGGGTTTTTTCGGAAAGGAGCTAGTCAAAACGTGTACGGGAACGAGAGAGTTGCGATAACCATGTGCTGTTCAACTCATATTAATGACGACGTCTCAGACACGCAACAGCCAAATCCATCTCACGTACATACGGCTATACATAATTTCCTAATTATAAGGACAACATATCTTCACATATCCAACTTACCCATACACATAAGACTATTTTTGTACACACATGCAAGTACAAAGACAAACTTACTCCCCAACACGCCGAGTATCGTCTGAGCACGGTTCAGTTATCAAACTTAAGTGATTAAGACGTGCGGAAATCTCACTGTACACCATAGACCTTATGGAGCATGACGTTCAGTGACATATCGCAAGGCAGACAGAATGATATAGACTAGTTATAAATCAAGTTATCATTATAACAGTACAAGAAGTTTCGAATGAACCGTTGAGTGTACACTGTATCAAAAGATAGCTAGACGTTAGCTGTTCGAAAGCAGCCGATTGCGGAAACACATTTCTTCTGATTGATCGAAAACACAAAAGAACTGCACACATTGTCGTAACATTCCGCAAGTACCATTAGCCAGATAGAAGAAAATGATTTTCGTACAGAAAAAAGTATTTTGATAGACTTGGTTGAGGGATGAAATTCAGAAAAGACCCGGAAATGCGCGGTCAGCGTCCGCGCGGAAGTCGCTCATCCATGACACTGAGTATCTTCAATCACAACGGTGGAAGTGAACTAGGTTTTCTGAGGAGAAAGGAGGCGCACAGTCACATGTTCTAACACTGATATGTGCCATCAATTTTGCGCTTGATACACTCTACACTGGATGCTTCAGTAAAACTATTATTCAATACATACCTCTCAAGTGATAATGATGCACACACAGCAGAACAATCCCAGGCCAGTGAACAGGTTGTAGCTGAACGTAATTGAAAATATTTTGGTCTGTTGGCTATATAACTGCATAGAAACCAGCTCACTTATGCATCAAAATTGGAGCAGATGGATGCCATCTGAGATGTTCAGAATGAGATTCTAAAATCACACCTGCGCTCAATGCTAAATAGCACAACGTGCATAGAAATTGTCTGGAACATACAGACCACATTTCGTTGTAGACATAATAAAGAGAGAGAGGACTATGTTTATATGCTGCATCCAGTTCGCTTTTTTCAGCTGCTGATAAACAATATGTGCCTTAATCCACATACACAGATGTGTACAAAAAAGTAAACAGTTACATATAAAAGCAAGCAAGATGTGAGAAAGTGTTCGGTGCTCATATAGCTATGAGGCCTTATGAATTCAATGTAAAGGCACAGGATAGCACAACACAGAGTAAACATAGAAATAGGCAGTACCAATAATTTTCGGCACTTTCGGCTGTGACCTGAAGCAGCAGCTCTAACGCGCACGGTCCCAGTGTGAGCTGCTAGCTAGACGCTAGGATGAACGAGTACGAGAGCCGATGGTATCTCTATAAGTTAATCTTTGGTTTCATTTGTGTAATTTACATGCTTAAATGGAATTTGCTGTGACTGGGGTAAACCTAAATTGAAGAACACAATTTTGAAGTCAAAATCCTACTAACTTAGACGATTATTAAGATAAGGACCAGCATGGAATCGAAATCTATCTTTGCGCTGTATCAACGACACTTGTTTCTATACACACAGAGAAATTTCTTGTTGATTTACAAAACATTGCTCATCTGGAGGCTGCTTTATCAGCGTTTAATTGATTATTGTTATTAAGAGTAGTGGGCTAACCTAATAGGTGGGGTTCAATACACTTTATTCCATTTGGAGTTACTTATATTCACGTTCCAGTTTAGTGGGATTGGTTATAATAGTCAAATCACCATCAGATTAAAAGCGTCGTCCGATAGACTCGTAGGTTAGGCAACAATCATACGCAAGTAACACAGCTGAGGGGAGACGAATGACAGATATCTTCTGCTAGAATAGTAGAACAAACACCTCTTCTGCAGAAAACTCCAAATGCCTATATAATGACTAATGCTATCGTTTGACAAAACCTAGTCCGGCCCTTAAAATGAAAGTGCTGACCGGTTCAGTTACGTATATCCATCAGTGACCCTAAAATTATCCAAACAATTCATTCAGTTCAAGATGCCCCTAATATGTACAGGTGCCAACAGGGATCCAGAGCATTCATGAACTAGAACGCTGCCACGATAATCGGTTAAACATATTTCGTGTATATACGGTTATATCTTCCCATGTTCAACTACCCGTGAATCGCCGTATATCTCAAGAAGATTCAAATGATCAATCTCCACACCTGAACACAAAACGGTACTGTCAGAAAGAAAGACTCCCTTAATGTTGGCTTAGAGATATTAATAACAGTAAAATACGTGCACAGTCAATAACAATGGGTTCATTAGACAGACAAGGGCGGTTGTACTGAAGACTTATGTTACCTTGATGTCGTAGAAACCACACACTAAACAGGCCCAGGTGAGAAGCTTCACGTGCACCACGCCATCGGTCGGCTCGTCTTGATCTTTGTTGTCTAGGTGGGTAACATCTCCGGTAGCAAGGCAACCACGCTGAAGTGTCAACCGATCTATCTCTTCCGATAACAGACGCAGATCAACCAGAGCAAGGACCTGATAGCGAAGTAACAAGCACCAAAGCAAAGTCAACGACTTTTCACGATGGCCATCCACGATATCGCGCGGATCAATTTCGGAACCTGCACCAAAAGGGAAGCGCAATTAATCGGAATGGACTGAGAGTATGAACACCATGGGAACCTGAAACAGAACACGAAAGCCAATCATACGTGAAGTACAACCAACTCGTCTACTTAAGCTTATAAGAAATTTAATGCGTCTAATAAGTAAGCAATGGATCAGCTTGCAACTGACTCTGCTATGACCCGCGTGGTCAACGAAAACCGGAAATGACATGAATACACAAAATACGAATCATAAACACGTAATCAGGGATGTAATAATATTCAAAACCCTAGAAGAGTACGGAAGATTTTGAGCTGCAATTGTTTATGTATTTACCTTCAAACTGAGGGTAATAATCAGGCCATCACCTACGCATATACAGACTTCGATTGGTTCTGAAGAACCACATCTTAACTGATACAGTAAAAGTGGAATGGGCCAATCAGAGACAAAGGAGGAATATGCGACAAAACTGGACTTCAGTAGGTTACGGCGCAAAAAAATAGTAAACTCAAAGTCATAAAATACGTTTTACATAAATCTTAAAAGATAAACCATTTTGGTAGAGAATAGACTTTTTCCAACCAAATCAGATTCTTCTTGTGCACCCGAAAAAGTTTGGTGCCTTTGAAGCAGAAATTCTAATCCTGTCGTTCGTTATTTGCGTCATTTCACTAAGTCAGTGGACTATTCCCAGTCGCTTCTACACACCATCGGAAGTGACATTCTAAACGGCATGAATATTGCTTAATTTGTTGAAATTTATTCGTCTGTTTTACATTTTGTGATACTGTATACGTGTTTGTGCTAGAAATGACGATGTGCTTGCGGAAAACTTAGCGAGATTTCTCCAGGTTCATCAGACACTAGTAAAGCGTATACACAGAGAATTTAGTCCGATCATCCTGTCTGACGATAAATATCGTACACCTGTAGCAGAATCGTAATACCAGGCATGTCCAAAACGACAGAGGAATTCATTCACTTCGGTCGCACATTTTTAGGCAAATCTTCACTCAAGGCCAACTACAAACATCGTATACGTAATGCGACAGCTCCAGTTGCCCCATGAGCAGAAGACATCATTATACTAACCGCTAGTAAAAGGGTGTACATACTAAGAGCTAGCATACAGAGAATACTCTTCGACAGCAGCGGAAAATATGTGAGCAATGCAGATGCAAGACATGCTATCTATGAACATCATCCCCTTCATCTATCGCAGATGAATTCCGAATACTGACAGAAAGAATCTCATTCTTAACAAAGTGTAAGGTTTAGGAGGAAGTGGAGTGATTCTTGGCTTATTCGCTCTGCCTAGCGACGATGGTTGAATCGTAAAGGTTAAATTAGGACACGCTGCTGTACATGAATTCGCCATTAGCTCTAGGCTCGATAGGAGACCACATTTGTGATAAGTTATGGCAATAGCACAGAGCATAAGGTAGTAAGAATGACTGATAAAGGGGCCCGTAGATGTGTAGGGGATAGTAGGGCAACAAGTTGCAAAAATATTAGTTGAATGGTGAACGCACGGTCGAATGGTAATCATTCACATATGCTTGTCTAATAAGACCAACAGAAACCAGCCATATATCAACGATCTACTATCCACAATAATAAGTTGTAATGCGGGATAAAGCAAACAGCCAGACTAACGATAGTGGACTCGCGTTCTAGTCAGCTCGACTGTCTCGATATGGGCCCGAGCAAAAGGGATGCGGCTAGTCCATGTGTAGCATGGAATCTCACGAGACAGAAAAAGTAGGAATATGGCGACTCACCATCTGCCAAACAAAGACGACCGTATTGCTCAAACGCTTTCAAAGCCAGTCCAACGTTGTGTATTTTCTGCAGGCGACTGATGGCCGGAAATCGTATCAGGGACATCAAACTGGTTGGGGCAACGTCTGCGGACCGATGAAAACCTAATTGCTTCGGTTTGGGCATAAATGGAAGCAACAGTTCTGCTAACTTCCTAAAGGTGACACGTGTGAAAAAGTAATCTTAGGTTAGTTAACAGAGTTAATAGACAGAGCAATCACAAGTAGTTCGAATCAGTATCCGAACGTCGATTTTCATACAGGATTCATAAACATACTAAATGCCCAAACATGATAATCCGTTAAGTGGGATAAAAATAAGTTTTCGTTCTCAAGTTGTAAAACTTAATGCCGTGTGATAAACTCAGCTGTATATGAGCCGGGTACTAGCCTGACTGTACAAATGTAAGAATCACTTGAGGTGACAACGGCCCTAATCTATGACGAAATGCGACCGGAAAACGTGCATCCGTTAGTCTTCCTTGACAAGCACTGTTTACATACAATCGATCGAACGTGACAGAATTGCCAAAGAACGAAGGATAATAAAAAGTGGTAATCAGGATATATTTGCTTAAGGTCATTCAGTTGGTTGGTCCGGCCATTTTCTTCTGATGTCATCCTTTAGCCTGATTCGTAAGGTTCAGAACCCCATTCTAGCTATCAGAGACATAATAATGGCTAGACAATGACTTGGCACAACTAATTTTCTCGGTTTCTCACGTTTCTTTCACTGAAGACTCAATATTGATATACAATAATGATAAGAGATAAATTTAGAAATAGCATACAGGCACCACTAGTGGCAGGCACACGGGAAATCTCGTGACCACAAAGCTTAACATTTGTGCCATTCGTCTGGTTTCTTCTGTGTTCGTTCAATGCTGCAAGACACAACGTCCACCACATTGTGCTGAGTAGTTTGTTACATATAAACATATAGTAAAACCATCCTTGATAACGGGGAACTTTTTCATAAAGGACACCTTCAAATGAAGGACACATTGGATTCGTTGTCACTGCTTATCACTGCAATGCTTGCATCAACTTACTACCTTACAGCGGACAGTACAGTACAACACCTCATCTTGTCTGAAACATTTAGCAGTTTAGAATGGAAAAAACATTCGGAGAACCGCGTGAACTAATATAAGGCGTGTACTGTGTCCAACTGCTCATTACTTTTAGCGATGTAAATAACATTTATCCCTATCACGCTGAATCATTCAAAGCATTCCGGTCTGTCGCTCTGCCATTGAATGAAACTTTACTCCACAACGGGAGCTGACTTTAACGTCGCTAACAAACGCATGTGGTTAAAACTAAGAGCCTATCACCAGGAGTTCTCGTTCACAACAAATCGCTCTTCGACCATGCTGTGGAGCAACGGATCGTATACAGGATCATGGGTGATGATGAGGGTGAATATTGCATTGAGTTCTGAAGTAAAGTGATGACTGCGCGATTGGATGCCGATAAGTGGTTGGGTATGCGCCATCAGGCTTACTACTTCGCTCGAAGTCTACCGATAGAGACCAGAAACACGTTGTTTGTCATATCTGTTGCTTATGCCCTGGCATTGCTAGTCTCGACTGATATTTTCATAGACCATGTAGCATTTATTTTGCCTATATGTGGATGCTGTACCGTTGTTGACAGACGGCGAAGCGCAAACCGAAGATATCCCGACATTATCAAACGGACAACGTGCCAAAACCACAACATACTCTGAACATGAATGTAAGGACTCTTTGCCACCCCACAGTTTTCGTGCAGCTCGAAGAATCGACGGTTTACTGACACTCAGTTTATCGTAAGTATACCACGAATGGCCAACACCTGCAGTTCAACAGAGGCATCACAAAAGAGGCCACACCGTCAGTAGGACAAAAATACTTGGGCTCAGGACACAATCCGGATTAATGAGATATCAATTAATCTGGTTACCCCGGACAACGGATATCCACAAAGATTGAACTTCAAATTTCGCAGTGTAAAACTCTTCGAGCAAACAGCGATGGTAGTACTAAAGCTGGAAATCTTTTTGCAATTGTCGTGCAAAGCAGACTGTGTCAGTACGATGCTGAAATGCCTATTAAAAGTCATTGTAATACGGATGCTATATTAACATCACAAGCTGGATTCACATTCAACCTCTAAAACCTCAGGTTCCCTTGTTCGCTATATCGCACACTATTTACTGATTGTCGTGCTATTGCCTGGTCGACTACAATGACATAAAAGAGCGGTAGCTGAAATCTCGGGTCTCAGAGCACATACCAATGCGTGTGGAAGCAGATAGTGCAAGTACGAGCTGACAGCACAAAGAAACCAACACACAATCCATCGGTATCAACGACTACTTGTCACCTCCTGTAAAACTATCAACATGAGGAATTCAAATGGGCATCTGCAGCTGTTTACGCCACTGATAAGCCAGATTTTTGTAGTATGCTGAGGCAATCGTCCGGACAGATCAAAGACTGCCTTCATGTGCTCAAAAAGAAGCTCATTTATTAGCAAAGCACTGCTATGGAAACTTTTGGAGCAAGGCAAATCACATCTATACGTGCGTTCTGTATGTTCACTTTCACATTTGACCTCTCTTTTCCGCTTTATAACCTCTCGTTCTTTAGTGTCCACTTGAAAATTTGCAAAAAAATTTGCCAGGCTAGAAATCGTGTGCATTAACTTTTTGACTATTTTATGCAAGTTGTTTCAGGAGAATGTCACGTTATCAACCAGTGCTGTTGCAAACAGGTAGATTGTGATTGTCTTATCATCAAATTAGGTCATGTCACCACATCAGATTGTCATATTGACGATGAGGTGTCCACAAGAGCAACAAACAATTACGATGCAAATACTAATCTTAATCACGTACTGCTGAAAATATATCCAGTTCTAGACCAGACGAAGGGCTAACAACGCGTGAGTACGTTCGCACCAGAGACCTAGCCTGTTCGTGTGGATGATGTGTATAAGCCTTCGGCATTCTAGCACAACTGTTTGCCAGTTGTCGTGCATCAAACGGGCTCACCGTTTGAGCAACATGACAGTCCGCTGACGTGTATTCGAGAAACCTCCAAGTTCGCGATTGATAATCCTTATATGCTAACGCAGCGTCACTCACACCTGTAGAGTTTGTTACGCTTTTCGTCTCTTGTTACAGGTCATTTGCATGCCTGTTAATTTCACTACATATATATGTATATACTACTTGTGAATTGTTTGAATTAATGCCTTACTTCGTCCACGTGCACCTTGTTTTCTGTGTTCACAAACTAACTCCGGCAACATCCACCTTAGCATATCAGAAGAAAGGGGTTCACTGGAATTACTCAGTTGACTCAACAAGAACACTTTCCGACCTACATCGGATCTAGTGAATTGGAACCTACTGTGAACAATTAATAAATCATCATATACAGCTTGGTAAAATTGTTCATTCACTTTACGTACTACTATATATCGCACAAGGAGGACGAAATCACACTGGCCAACACAATGGCTAAACAAATGCCAAATAACTCCAACGGTAATACCATACTTTCTGGGCACACACACAGAATACGTCAACCGTAAACCCAACTGGACTATCGCATCCTACAAGGGAATCAAGTCGTGGCTTGCTGGAAAGGTAAGTGAAAGATCTATAAATACTTACACAAGCCGAACACCATCTCGAAGATCGACGGCCAGATTGGTCACAGTCAGCTGATACTCATCCAAAGGCGATTGGACAACCTCTACATGGACACCCAAATTGGACAGATGGCGCACCAAATTGCTCTCGCCGGTGAGAAAATTCCGAGCAAACGTGAGCAGTGAATCGGAAGATGACTGGGGAATGAATGAGCATTCAGTGAAATAGAGAGAAAAGGAACAGAAAAGATTACAGAGGAGTTCTTGTTGCGTACAACCTTCGGTTAAAATTGAGGTAGTGAAACAAATGTATGACATTTTTCACAGTCACCAACGAACACAGAAGTACTTAATAAATTCCCACTACGAGCAACCAATGATGTGCTCAAACGGGCTAGATCACCAGCAACACAGGCATAATAAAGGTAAACCAGACTTATTTCAATCCGTTGTTACGCAACCGCATGACGGATTTTAACGTAGAAAAACCTAGCTGCTATTCAAGTCCGGACATCCCAGCAATAACCCTTGTCGTAGTCAACACGATTAAACCTCCCAACTACTAACTTTCAGTAATTTTCATTGCGCATAGGTTGTGGGCAATGACGACAAGGTTTAGAAACACTCGTCTGCCCGTAAAATGTGGGACAGTCTTCAAACCTGAACACTACATATTGGTCACCGTAATAATTCGACCATTAGGGATAAGCAAACGGACATACAACATGTATAACCGTGACAGTGTTAAGAACTGGTCGTATATCCGTAAGTTTAAGGACGGAATGGGAGTAGCTACAACTTACGGACTGAGATCAACGAAACCAGATAAGAACTAACATGGAACATGAACAACAGTGACTGACGTAGTGCGGTTACCTTCGAAAGGAAGGTGAGGTATTCGATGTCCGGAACTACTTTCGAGCACTGCACAAACCGAAACGGCGACTCACACAAGCGATGTTCAAGCTTTTCGTGGAGGCTGGTGTATCGATGAGGACAAGTTGTGACCATCTGTACATATCCCGCAAGCGAAAGCAGTCGACCGGGATGTAAACAAAGTTTGCCTAATGAAAGTAGGCATACAAGCTCTGAAACCTCACCTTGATGAAAGATTTGAGGCGGAACAGACATGGGTTGTATTGTATTAAGCGGTTGATTTTCAGTCGATCCAGAAACCAGACGAGAATAAGAAAACGTTTGATCGTATGTTGATTGTGCAGCACGTCACGAGTTACAGCTGTGAGAATGAAACAAGAGGCGTTTAATGAACACTTCATTTATCGGATTTGGGGTTCATAATTCTGTCGTTACTGAGACGAACATCGAACCAGATTTGAAGCATAATATATAGGTATGAACGTGAATTCAGGTTGGGACAATAAGCCAAATGATAGCGAGACCCATGTGAGTCAGAAGCTGCTAATGATGAAACGACACCGACAGCTCTAATAAGGGTCAAAAGGAAGTGACATAATTCAATAACGAACACACTCGACATATCGAATCGCGCAGAACTGTGGGCTCAGAGTGGTAAAGTGGACACCATGGTCAGCTGAATAGAGATGACACAATACATGGAGTAAGCTTGAGGAAGTAGTTGAAGAAGAAAAAAGCATTCAATGAGTTCGACGTACACAGGTTAAGTGAAATGCCACTTGCCTGATTTAGCGGTTATCGTTTTGTTTTTTAGCGGGGCCGTTTTCCGCTGTGCATCCGCTTTGGTAGTGTCGGAAGCCATAAATTTGGTCACCGGAGAAGGAGTGAATAAATAAAGACGTAGCTTACGGCACAACGGGGGACCGGCAGTTGGAACTGGAGCACAAATGCGATTGATCGAACTGATGACAGTCGGTTCTGTCAGCGTGGTTGTAGGGATTGTGTGTGGTATCGACGGTTGGGTCAATGTGTCTACGGCCAAATGGAGCCAGACGGGTGCGTAATTGTTACTCAGATGATCAAGCAAATGTTGCTGGGCGCCTAAAAAGAAAAAAGAAAATCGTTAAAAGAGCCGACATACCGTTCAAGATGGACCAAATCGCATGACGACCCAAGGTAAAGGACGCTCCCACTCGCTAACGTAAATATGGAGTTGAGAAGAGTGGCAGCCACGATAGGTCCTAGCTCTAACCTAAATCTAATTACCTGTGCATATCTGTAAATCTGTTCAAATTGGTCACCAAATTCAGGGAAAATGTGTTAATTTGCTCACATCAAACAAATCTCACTAGAATCCGGAAGTTAAGCTTTCGTATCACTTCGAATATGCAAGTACCCGATCGAGTGTATATGATAGAATTGGCTAACAGCAGAGAGATTTTTCATCGAGTCAACCAAGAAACGCACAACCGATATTCACGAACTACTCCATTCTAGCTTACAAATACAAACATCTCGCGTTTACTGACCACTTTAAAAGAACATCAACTATCGAGAAATTAAACGAAGCGACGAATTAACTGGGATTTATTTGGTTCTTAGTTCCGCCGACAATGAAGACGACAGAAATTTATACAGAAAACGTTACTGATGCATACCTGTCAACGTTTACTATACCAACCGTGGTGATCAAAACTACAGTGCAGCGCTCGCAATGCAGTTGTCAGTCTTTGTTTCATTGTGGAAAATGTGCGCTCAAGCAAATTTTGAGCTCATTATACCTTATAAAAATATGCTCCGGGCCCACGATGTAATAGAAAGGACAGAGTTACTTGTTACAAACGGGAGAAACCGTTTCTGCAAAAGACGGTTGAATGGTTTATCTAATCGGAATCGACGGTTTTTTGAACCGCAAACTATTGAAGAGGGTGGCGTGCGGTAAACTGACGAAAGTATTCGACAAAAAACATCAATATAAAAACATACGCATACGCATTGCGGTGACCAAGTGAAATGCTGACTGGATAAAAAAACACTTTCCTCAGCACGCCATTGATCCTGTCAGGTAACGAGTAGGTGGTGTACATTTTAAATAGACTATTGTTATTTAAAAAGTAGTGAATTACAGTTTGAGTGAAGTTGCAAATCAAAAAATACCTGACTAAGCAATTGACCATAACACTTCTAAGGCTCCAAGGGTCAATCGAGAACCACTGTATGATAAAAATGTAATAACAGACAACCATATAAAGTGCACACACAGTGACTCAGTCGTGTTCACTGTGAAGTCAATGGTGCGGTAGTCTGTAACATCGCCTCAAGAAGACGCGATCGAAGTTCAAATCTCTGCTGTGGGATGAATATGCACTACTGTGGAGCTTTGACGAATGAAACTCGAGTCTAGTGCTTCTTTTCAAAAAAAGACTGGTTGAAAAGTAAATGTGAATGAGAGGACTGTGATCAGAGGTGAGTAATGTTCAGATCGGTCGATAATGCACTTATGGTTAACTGATTAGCCAATACACCTGAGAAGTTGTATCCCAAATGGTGGAATTGAGAAGTGAAATTGGCGCACACATCTCTAGGGCTACGGCAATCTACTCTAACCTGAATTATCTGTGTTGAAAAGACATTTTGTATAAATGTAAAGAACACAGTTAGAGCACGTCTACTGTAGAGCCACAACACGAAACTGGTAAGGAATGAATGCACCGTGCACACTGATATACTTTACAGCCGATAGACGCGTTTAATGGCAATCACCGAATGGAATTAGTAGATAAACAATGAGGCTGAAGGCAGTATTGAGTACGGAACGAATTACCTTATCCAAACCTCAAGATCGTTGGACTACGTGTTAGGAACACTCACAAGTTGTTCAACACACCGTGTCAATAGACTGCCAAGCCACAACACAACACGTTTGAGAAGCGGTGATCAATCAATTACTTATCAGAGAGAAAGTAAGACAACTGCGAATAAACCTGGAACTATAGATCACTAAACATACTCGGAGAGCCACGTGATCAACTAAACCTCTGATTAGAAGCGACTACCAAATGGGTTCACTGACGTGAACATTACGATCAGATAGCTGGTTTACTAGTCACGCGAAAACAAGTAATCAAGTGAAGAAGTAAAGGTTGCGGGGCGGCTGTCTTGAAAATGCCGGCGTACTCCCACTTGCAGTTCAGTAGATCGCTTGCAAAGTGAAAGTATCTTGGTGTCCAATTTTTTATGGTGAGCAAAGGTCATATTAATCACGTCCCATTTCTCTTCCTATCTTAGTTGTAATCTAGGGGTTTCAACAAAGTTATGTGACAATCAGGCATATGTCAACCAATCGTACTGCTAGCGACGATAATGAGTTACACATAGGCCAGAACTTGCTGCAAACATGGTTGGCCTAACTGTTACATCCACGTTAACCAGTTGATGACCTAGAAAGAGACCATTAGATGAAATCTAGTCATCCAGTATGTTAAGTGCCCTCCATAAGTAGTAACCACGGAAAGAACTAGGTGGTTTGAAGGTCCCTAAGAATAGAAGGTGAATCCAATTTACCAGATACAAAGGAGTTCACCGCAGAAGAGATACTTCCTACGCCTTCTTTCCATCGGCTGTAGACATGTGTTCAATTATGGAAAAGCACTTACACATAGTTGGTGTTTTTTCAAGCCGGCAAGTACAAAAAAAACCGAAGACGTCAGGAGGTAGCAGTTAATAATTCATCTGAGAGTGACCTGTACCGGTTGCCTCAAATTCGATGGAGAATGCAAATCAATGCATATGTCGAAACCACTAACGGGGAGATTTAAACTAGAGATTGTCCAACGCGCTAAAGTAGATGACCAATGATTCACGAAGATAACTGAAGTCTTAAGAACAGCATTTACCCTATCGTACTAGAGAAGGATACCCCAATTATGAGAAAGTAGCGAACAGGACTTTTTCTGAAGATCCACTGTGAGAGGCACGAGATGTAGATGCATTTTGATAGGCCAGCATCAGATCTTTAGCCGCACAGAACAGAAGTCGACGTAATTCGGACTTAAATGTGTGGACTTAAGCCTGGAAGCTCGCACCGTTACTAGTCAACTACCTGAAGCTTGTGCATTCGATAACATAATATTTGCATACAGTCAGCTGGCGACAGTCGTTTTTAGCTTAGCGTGTCGCAGTGATGGGAGCCAATGGATGTCTGCTCTGCACAACTTGTGGTTCAACCTTAATAGCTTGTCTCCAGTGTAAATCCGAAGGAGTAAACGTTAGAGACTTGTGAATGAATACCTTTGCGGTCCAGCTGGCCAATGCTGAGCAGACAGATGATGAGTTAGAGTGAAAGAGAAACCCGTACCTCTAGAAAGCAAAAAGTGGGGACTTTAAATGACAAGATCCACATAGTTATATAGCTTACATGATTAGAAATACATAAAGCGGTAAACATGTCGCAAGTAGTAGAAACTAAGCTAGGAAAAAGACGTTGAAGACATAGGCGGGAATTTCAATGTCCACGTAAATATTTTCAAAAACAGACAGCAACGTGCATGGTTTGGCGTGGCAATCGAGCTAGTGCATAACGCCAACATCAAACGAGGGATAGCTGAAAAAAGATTAAAACAACCAGCTAGCCAAAACGCATTTGCACGTACTTTAACGGAAATAAGGTCTGGATCTGTCTGATTAGTAAAAATAGACTATTTTGATGATAAAAGATCTGACATTGAGTAAATACTGATTGGTAGAGTAATTACAATCTAAGGTAGTCAGGAGGGGTACCGCCAAATAAATGAAACAATGATCGATCTCTTTGATGCTGCGCTCATGAACACAAAAACATGGTAAACTTCTGGAACACTTCAAAAGGACGCTCAAACGGCTAAATTCACGCAAGACTGGTGTATCCAGACAGTGAATTCTGAAGAAGGAATAGACAAAGAAACCGACGTACCTCGGTCCACACGGAAGCACAATTCACGCGTCGGAAGAATCTTGCCTTCGTCCACTTCACGCTCCAGCCGTTGCCCTGGTCCAATGACTGCTGAGGTGTGAAGAAATCGAATGGCCTTGTCTAACGCTGCTGCGTACGAGACCGTACTCGGATGGCACATGTGTTTCGAAGTATCCGGGACGCTCAGAGCGCTGTTCGCTGCGATGCAAGGCGCGAACACACTATTCAGCCACTGAGTTAGACCGCGTTCACTTAGCTCAGACAGTGAGTGAGTGAGCTCAGGGTAAAACAGGTTACCACAGCGCTGGCGATTGACTGAAGTCAATGAGTAGGGCACAAACGTCGGATCTGCTTGCGGGTCTAAATGGAAAGTATCAACTGAAAAGTCAATCAACTAATAATTACGATTTCATGTGATGCCGCGATCTATATCACAGGGAAGGAAAACGACTAAATTAACTCCACCGTTGTACTCACCTCTCTTGAGAGCCGGTGAACGAATCAGCTTCGGTGAAACAAAACCTACTGCAGCCGCATTCAGGAAATATAAATCTGGGGTATTCGTTGATCTTGTTCGATCGGCTGGAATAACCGAAGGAGTTCCGCAATCGGCGGTGACAGACCGGGATCGCCGAGGGACAAGAGGCGTGTGTGGGATTGGTGACAACTGGTTTGATCCGCGAACACTATCTGGTTTGGGAACGGGCGCAGCAGTAGTGAGCCGATGCGCTGGCGGTTGCGAACTGGATCGAGTATGCTTTAGTGTTGAAAACGCTTTAAAAAAATGGAAATAGATGCGATCAATGTGAGGAGAGACATATGCATGAAACAAATGGCTGACTATTAAAAAAAATTACGCGTAAATCCATTTAAGCTCAACAAACATTTACCGTTTACTTTGTTCAAAATAAAAATTTACGTGATAAAAAAAACATAACACAATCAAACTTTTTGTCACAGTGTTAAGATGTAAGGCTGTCGAGTGGATTTTTTCGGCTACTGTAGTAAACTGAAGTTTGCCCCTTGTAGCGTTTTGTACAGTATTTTCCACTTCATAATTCTCATTGTTATTCACACCTTTCACTTTCTTCAATTTCACATGTACAACCCACGTTTGAACCAAGCTAATCGAATTAGTCAATAATCAATAAATACAAATCATACTTCTCGGGTCGCGAGCCTTGAGTTCTCCCTGCGTTCAGCATCGCTAGTAAACAGAGTTAGAAGCTAGCGGAATCAACCGGGTATTGCGGCAAATTTCCTTATTTAGCTGTCATCAGAATTATCTCAGTTGTGATCTTCCATATTATTCAGGAACTACACGATAGATCACACCAATTGGATACTCCATTCTATGTGGTGGAACTCTGAACA
>LUCH01005207.1:4410-17609 GCA_013368495.1 Paragonimus heterotremus | reverse complement strand
AACAGTGAAAGTTCGCGTGTGGACTCGAAAGCTATTCAGACAGCTAACGAAACAACCCAATTTTCAACAGTTGGTAGCAGTGGTGGTGTTGTTCGTAGCTCGAGTTGGAGATCTGAGTACTAAGATGTTCGTCGAGCAGTCAGGATGCAAACGTTTAATCACGAAACCGGGTGACATCATTAGTGCGTAAGTGTTTCAACATATGGGTTTTAGCGTGAAATTTGATGAAGCTCAACCAACCCTGCTGTTATATACTAGTGTGAGTTGACCTATGGACCTGAATTACCATTGTTGCATTCGAACTTTGACCTGAGGTCGGATTGGTTATTCCTCATAGTAACAGAGCTTTTGATCCGGAGTCTGATTGGCTGCATCCTATTGCGGTTGAACTTTGACCTCTAATCTGATTGGTTGGTCCTTGTCTCTTGATTGGGTTTGGAATTCGACCTGAAGAAGTCCGCAGAAGTCTCTACCCAGGTAAACATCAAGCACGCAAGGAAATTCCTCGAAACTTGATACTCATCAGCAGGATCAACAGACAAACAAAGCGATTTGGACAATATCTATGAACCAATGAGAACCAAGAACGTGAGGAGATGTAAACGCCGTCATGCCCATATGTCGGCAAACCCGAACGGACCAATTTGAACATATCGGACCGATTATCAGATTGGGATAAGGGATAATCAATCGGATTGAATTCCAAAAACGAAGAAGTAATCCACCCAATCAAAAGATAAGGATTAACCGATAGAATTTGAGGTTAAAGTTCAACAGCATTAGGAAGCAGCCATTTGGACTCCGAATCAAAGGCACAAGAGCTGTAGAAAATCACCAACTTGGTCTCAGGTCAAAGTTCAAGTGTAACAAGAAACAACCAATGGTAATTTAGGTTAAAAACAACGGAAAGTGATCAATCACAATTCGGGTGAGAAGGTCAACTCACTCTGGTAAATAGGAGCGGGTATCCATCGAACTACACCGAACTCCACGGTTCAAACCTCATGACACAGTTTGACATAACCTATTTTGTGAGTGGTAAGTCCCATTATGAAATAAATTCATTACAAGCGTGGGTCTCAACAAATAATCGTTCGCATGTGTAACTTACAGCGTAACAATGGAATGCCTTCATTCACAAAAGCCGCCCCGGTGGTCCGATCACGACCCGAGACAGATGACCACGGTTGCCGGTTCGGTTGAAACGGTCTGCTGGATCGAAGGAGGTCCAGCTGCGAGCCGAATGTGCAGTCTTGAGTTGCAATACGGGATGCCGGCGTGCGGTAGGTTTTGGTGACCGTGCACAAATTAGGGCGTGGTGGCTAGATAGATATAGGGGGATGAAGATGGCATGTCCACATGTATGTATGCATACACAAAAATCTAGTCCATCATTTCTCACGCAACCCATTTATGGAAGGACAGTAACAAATAACTACGAAGAAAGGGCATATGAAAACAAACAAAACCAATCACTCAGTGAAGCCTGCAGCCAACAACGAGGGAATAAAATGTCTGCCCTGATCTAAACAGAGCAAAGGTTTGTAGAAAAAACATTTATTCATTCATCAGAACGAATGCTTAGAGATCTTAAGTTAACGGAAATGAACTGGTCGTTCCAGACCGGTAATGTGGGCCAAGATGAACGACTGGCACATTGAGTAAATGAATATTCGTTTTCGCCCAGCGTAGTTACCACGGCTAGAAAACAGTACTGCTTCGCAGAAAAGATCCGAGAGTTAGTTGCATGTTAACACTAAGGGTTCAATTAGTTAACTGAACTTCTAATCAATCGGGGTCATTGGAACGGACAGATCACGTTGAGAACCGAGCTCGAAAAGGTCGGCTACTGAATGGTATGGCATAAATACGGAGTCAGAAAGCTGTGATACCACATTTGACTCAGCTGAATGGTGCACAATCTGCTTTATTGAGGGAAGCTTCGAGTTGGCTGACCGACGAGTTGGAAGGTAAAAATATAGGCAGTCACTGATAACAGGAGCTGTACACGACACAATGAAGATATGTCAAAATCGATATAATTACACCTGGAAACTCGTTGGCCGCCTGCAAGATACCGGCGTCAGTCGAAAAATAATTGCTATTTCCTAGGTTTAATACTGACAGGTGTCACCCATGTCCAACATACCAGGCTGCAGGTAAGCCGAATATCATCAGGCGATCTAAATAGGCTATAATCGTTTCAAACCTGTGAACACTAAGTGGGGTCTATCAGTCAACGAAAGCATGCCAGACAAGGTAACTTAAAATCTGCTCCCAAATAAGTAAAAATTGCAGTAGCACAGTAACCTAGCTATGTTAAACAAGCCTTATGTTTAATGCAGAGAACTGTTGAGAAATAAGAAAAGCCTTTCTATTTCAAAAAGGATAGAAAGAAGAAGAGACGATTTCGGTCTATAAATCAGAGATAGATTGCTATAGTGAGTTGCTCAACCTCAAGCATTGTGGGCGTTCAAGCTAGTTGGGACCGTGCGATTGGTAATCTCAATATCTGTGCTAATGTACAGTCGCAGACCGAAGGCAATCGGACTCACACAATAGGGAAGGTTTCGGACAGGACCATATGAATGGCAGTCTCTGATTAGCAAACTCATGGCCACAGGTAAGAGAGTGAGGATGACCACAAATTATCCAGCGCCAACGGCAAACAACTAAAAATCTTAACTTGACTGTTAACGAAAGCCTTACCCCAGGGGCTAAATACTATCTAAACACATGTAAGTTTGAGTACAATCTCGAAAGCAACAGAATGCTCAGGTTCAGATAGGCGCGTCTCACACATCCAGGGTTTAAACCAGAGACTCTGATTAAAAATTTGGAACTAACAAGAATAAGGGCGAACCAATGGAGAGTCAACAGACGGTTTCATTAAAATCCGTAAAAGACAAAGTGGCTTGTTCAATCTTTGATCAATCCCCATGAAATGCTATTTTTTAAACATGTACATACACACACCCGTTTTGACTCGCCATATTTGTCGACCGTAGAGTAAACAAGTTTCCCTATGATCAACGCCTGCAGCGGATAGGACTGATTGACCCGGAACTGAAGGATGTGGTGAACCGAACGGTCAGCGGGTACACTGAGGGGACCAAGAACCACAGGTGATGAAGGACGCCAGGTAATGCGTAACAGAAAGCGGCCGTTTGGGCCTCGAACGCATCTGGATAGTGTGGAAGTCTGAGACTGGCTGTCGTGGCATATGGGATACGGAGTCTGATGAGCTGTATGCGCCAAAGCTAATGTAGGCGTCTGTACAAGACCGGAGCCGATCCAATCGACAGAGAATTCTTCCATCGGCAAGCCACGCTGAATAGTGACCTTGATGGAAACAGAGTACACACGTAAAGCATCAAATTGTATGTGGTAGGAAATTATGGGGAGAAACGGCTTACTTAAAGCACTAGGACCATGGTTTTGAAAAATGAGATGCCCAAAGGAAATCTGTTATCACATAATACAATGAGACGTAGGTAAGTTGCGCGTTGTCACGCGGGAATTCAGAAGATAGGGTTTAACATGGCAACAGAAAGTGTGAAAGCCACCTGGACAGTAACTGAAGTAGCACGTGCACGCCAGATGGAACTGACCTCCGAAAGACGGCTTGAGAGTTAAACGGGATCGGGAACAATTGCGAACTGGGCTAACACAGCGCTCTTTGCACGTGTGATCCACTGTATGTAACTTTAAACCAAGTTTCACGGTAGTATAACTCGAGTTTCTAATGAACGGGATGGTGCAGAAATGGAAGCTAAAATCATACATGCACACATGTGGATAATATGGATAACTGTCGTATAGATTAAAAACAAATACAAACGTAGCCAACACGTAGATAAATAAATAAATGGGCAAATAAGATACTGAAACATCGTTGAAAAAAAAAGTCGCCCCACGGATAAGTGCTCTTCACTTAACGCAACACTGCTGTATCTAATGCCGTTTCTAACTAGTGACGCGGATTGTCTAACACTCCCGATAACCGCTGCTTCCAAATATTGCTCCACAGGACGATCAAGGCAATTCTACAGTTTTTTCTAACCATCAGCAGTCTCACTAAACAGTGAACGGTGTGACAAACGCTCCATCGGCATACAGAGTACACGATCCAACCTGCGTAAGCCACATTTACTTAGCTTTGATCAGAGGTCGCGAACTTGTAGATATCACGAATACAAGCTGACGGCCTGTCGCGTTGATTATACATCCAGTCAACTTGACACAAGTTACCTGTAGGAGACAACAGCAGCTCAGCATCCCCAGCTTACACACATCTGTAAAAATAGTCTAACTTTCCGATCTGCTGAGCAAAATCAAACGGGCATACACGTTGCACGTTCCTTGTAATCGATAAACGAACATATTCGTGATGTCACAAATGACAAAAACTTGCTATCCTCATAGACATCTCGTCAGCAATACTGTAAGCTGACTAGATGACATTAGGAAAATGGTCTGTATATAGCAACAAAGATAAGATCATAGCAGAACCGGTTTTGTAACACTTTGCGCTATGGAGGTGAAGTGCATACCATACAGACCAGCTATATCATCTCACTAGGCAACATGATACGTATGTTGGACCCAGAAGAACTGAATTGAACCGTGTCACTTGTAAAGTTGATATTGGTAAGTTAACCACTTGGTCGAAACACCACTCTAGGGTCTTTAAAACATCCGAACGTTCCTTCAAGAGTATTGGTTACCACGCAGTTGAGCAAGAAGGGAGAAATAGCACAACCCTGTTGAACGCCACTTGCTGTACAAAAGGCTCGAGATAGCTATCCACAAATTTACGTTCTGAAATAGGAGCGGACATAATAACCCCAACAAACTGACATACTTCGTGGAGACTCTCTTACGATGTAGGCGGCCCCAAAAGGCACGTCGGAAAGCCGCGACAAAAACACCCTCTAGGTTCGAAAATATCAAGTAGCGACGTTTCGTTGTCCAGTACGAAGCAAAAGTATTATCTGTATATTCGCAAAAGTGTCAAAACCGTTTGACATTCATGTATTTGGTCCTCTTCGTGTTTGAAAAGCCGTTACCTTACGGAACTGGCGAGCACCTTAGATGTCAAAGGGACAACGACGATAATCTTGTGGTAGCCATTTTGACAAAAGGAATGGTAGTTCATAAGAAGCGACTGGAGGATACCTCTTCCACCTTTTAAACGGAATGAAAGTAAGTGTTCAATTTAGATGATAATTTATCATCATCACCTTTGAAAAGATCTCTAGCACACGGGTCAAAAAGTCGAGCGTTACCATGTTTTCATAAGTACATCCCAAACCCTCTTCGGCTTCCTGATGGGACGGTGAAAAACCATAAAAACCATCGTTCATAACTGAATGAATTGGCACAATTCCTATAAACTACAAAGCCCATCAACTCCTAAGAATGGTATAACGGTGCGCACTAGATTAGCCCTGATTTGTTGCCACGTTAGTGTTTTGAGAACAAAAACAAGGCGCTCACCAACTGATCCTCTTCCAGTGGATTTTCCAATAACAAGTAACGAACCTCAGGACGATCATGACAATAATTAATCGTGCCAAAATCCACCACGGCGCGACGTGAGAAGGTGCTCAGTGTTAAAACGTCGGAGGCAGTCACAGTCATGGGTTCACGATTTTCATCCGAAGTAGACCATACGAGCTGACAGTTCAACTCGGACGTCTGTCTTGCTGTCTGTAAGGTAACAAATGTAAATGCATAGAAAACGGCGCGGAGAATAGTGTTGCAAACCAAAGGGCTGTACGATTTTGTATAAATGATAACAGATACGGTCAAGTCAACGGCAACAATCAATCAAGATTGACAATGTGGCCATGAAAGTATGCCCACTAAATGATGAAGAAACAGCATGCAACAGTTGTCGGCCAATCGCTCAGACTTATTTCGACCTGTGCAACAAACAAAAGAAACACAAACAACTGCAATGCAACTACAAATTGATATATCTAAGTCACATGAGAACAATAATTTCGAACTCCTTACGCAGGCGTGAACGTTGTGGAGAAGTATACAACCCATACCAAGTCAGTTTCGAAAACAGTCACAACGACGACAGTTTTATTATTGGTTTGGGTACTTATAACCAGTGAGTAATATGAGATTTTATAAACCGAGCATGTTTATGTACATGAATCGTGAGTGAGGTAATGCCAGTGTGGAGATATCCCGATGACTGTCTTGTATCAGCACAGTCGTAACAATAAAACAGAGAAACTCGCATTATCAGAAAGCTCAGATTTTCAATCCCAGAAAGCTCCCCACCAAGACACCAAAAAGAAACGGTGCTGTTTACAATTATAAACGAGGGAACACAACATCCACCGCTTTCTATAAAAGTTCTAAAGAACGTGACTGATTAGCTGACGTCTAACCAGCATAGTTGGGCAAACATTGAGTTTTCGAAACATTTTAACCCAAATGTAAAATCCCAGATAAGGATTTTTCCATTTTGTCATTGGTCAATCTATCAGTGAACATGTGACATACAACTTATCAGTATGTTTTATGGGCTATTACCTTGCCAACCAGGAATCGAGAAATTAATAACTACCGTTTTAAGAAACAAACGATGTTTTATGGTTTAGCATATTATATTAAACATAAATGTCGTAAGCAGATAAACTGCAGTAAACCTTATTTCTGAGCACGATTTTTCTTTTATCCCGTTGAGGTCCGAAAAAAGCTTGCTACAGGAATGTAAGTAATCTTTACAACAGTAAAGCGATTCAAATCTCTGCAGCAGCATCTCAATCGGGGATCTCGAAGTTTGTTTTTATGAACCCTGAATTCATGAATGTGAAGTACGCTCAATTTGCAAGTTCATCTGCAAATACCATTTGGTCCTTCGACAAGGCCATTTAATAAGATGTGCGTATCAGCTGTTTTAGTAGGACTGTCTCAATATATCCATTTCATGACGACAAATATGGTTTGACAAGCTTGACAAAAAGTACGTTTAATTAACAATAAGCAAAGGCAAAACATTCAAATAAAACAAACTTACCTTTACAGTTGACGACAAATTGCAATCCGACGCTAAGGCTAGCTTGGTGGGAGTCAGATGAACGACCGTTGGGCTTGCTGAAAACCATGACTTACGAACTTTTGTAGATTCCATCAAAGTAAACGGAGCAAGATGGGGACTAAAACAATAAAGAACAATGCTGGTAAAATTCGCTGGTCGATTGACGAACAATGCACACTGTTGAAGCTCAGCAAAGAAATGGCATATGGGATGTGGATGTTTCATCCTGAAAATACACTTTACATGCTCGGCCTCAGTGAATTCATAGCGTTCAGTGCAAGTTAAAAGACACGAAATGATACAGCGCAATCTACAGAAGAAACAAAGACTGACACATAAGTATAGGCCTCTATCAGATGGTCCACATCGCCCAGCACGAGTTAAACCAGTGGGCTACATCAGGTTGTCAAATCACTATGGGCATGCTCCTCAGTCTTTACTGAAGATAAGGCAATGACCAAGCCATTGAAATTGAACGGCGTCCGTCTGTCGCATCTGTTGCAGTTTTCCTACGCACAATACAAGCTTTAGCAGCAAGAGATCGGGTGTTTCATCGAATGCAATAAATAATGCGGATACATCGTGGCGAAGCACGGAGCCCTTAGTCCATTAAGGCCGGTGGCCAGCAACGGTTCGGTTCATACGTCCTTAGGATAAATTTCGTCCGCATCCTGCGGGGGACTGCGACAGAAGCAACACAGCAGTTCGAGGATACATCAACGAAGGTGCATCACTATGAAACGACCCGGGTATTTGTTCTGCCGAAGCACATTGGTGATTAAATGCAGATCACCCTTTGAGGCCTCCAAGAAGTATGCACTTTCTGCAGTGAGCGTTAGGTGGTGAATCAGGTTGTTCCCCTCTAAGGTGCACATCATTAACTGACTGTTTCATTACACGTGTTAGTTTTCTCTTCTGAGCTTCCGTATCACTGTTGTTAGATGAATAAAGCCTAATTCTAGGGCAGCAAGTCGTCTTTATTCAATTCAGGCTGATCACTCGGTTGCGGCTTACATAACAAAGTATTTATCCAACGACTTGAAATGGAATGCTATCTATGACCTGAACGTTGCAATGCTAATCCGAGCTGTACAACATCTTCGAGACAGTACACTTATTGGTGTCGCACTAACTTCCTAGCTGCCGTGGAAGCGCTTGAATCCAATAAACTCGACACTACAATCAACTGTTTCTTCGTCTGTTCATGAATACATTACCAATCATACAGCATTCGAGGATGCCATTTCAACATTTGGGAAGAAATATGTGAAACCCTTAAACGAAGTTTTTGTTTTTCACCATCTGGCAACATACAAACAAGAAAATGAGCACAATTTTAATCAGATCCTCCAAAAGCTGAAGTCATTGGCCCACGATTGTAATTTCAGATCCGTCACTGTCGAACAAAATTACAACGACGCTAATCGGGACGCGTCCATCATGGGAATGTAGTCTAACACTATACATCAACGGTCCTTAGACAGCAGGTCGCTTGACTTACAATCTACTTTCGAACAGGCTCGATTTCTCGTCTTGACGTATTAACAGTCCCATTTCTTTAACACAATTCCGCTTTCCTGATCTGCTTCTGCCTCAAATTCTGAGGAATTCGCCGTCCAAGTCTCTTTCACCATCAGCTGAGGAAAACGTATCGGCGGCTGCTAGTAACGAATGTTACCTTAGTAGTAATGATCAACATCCAGGTTCCAAATGTCCAGCGAAAGACACGGTATGCAAGGAATGTGGCGAGATAGGCCAGTATCAAAAGATATGTCGGTCTGCGACACTAATCAGCAGCATCACATCAGTTGGTAAACCACTACTTTCCTCTCTGACAGTCGCGGTCGTTCCATTCTGTCTCTCGAACGCTGTTACTGAAATTTTGGTAAACGAGGTGCCTCTCCAGTTGTTAATAGATACCAGAAGTTCTGAGAGCTACATTTTAAGCTGTCGTCTGAAAAGTTAAAAAGCGGTGTAATACAATAATCATTGGTTCCACTGGAATAACTAGCCGCACATACTGTCACAATACTTGCTATTATGACCGAGCCAAACTTTCTCTATTGCCTAACTTGTGCGCCGATGTACTCCATGAGCATGACATTCTGGAACTTCGTGAAACAGTTGACATTTCTTTTAATGGCGAGAAACCACCGTTCTGCCTACGCAGTTTGATTGCAACATACATCGAATCTCCCACAATGTTTGGAAATTTAGTGCCAAACTACAAACAACAACAACTAAATCGCTGTCACCTGGCAGGCGATGAAAAGTTCATTCGAGAAAAAGACGAGACACTTTTGAAAAAAAGTATTACTGGGCCGTCGGTTTGATTTTGGCGTGCCTAGACATTGGTAGTTCCAAACGGACGGCAGAGAAGACGAACGGTGATGAGTTACAGACTATTAATCGATATACTTAAGTCGACGCCTACCCTCTTTCAAAGACTAACGAAATGGTCGAGAAAATCTCTGTCTTTAGCGCCCTGGATTTACAAACCGCTTATTATCAAATATCTCTTATGGAACAAGAGGAACTATATACTGCCTCTGAGAACTGTGAGAACTCAGTTCTGCCTTATACCGTTTAGAGCGACCAACTGTTGTTTCCAAAGAGTGGAAGACAAACTTATCGAACACGAAGAAATGCACGCCACCTTTGCTTGTGTGGATAATGTAGCCGTGTGCGGTGTAAACATCGAGGAACAGGATGAAAAAAATCTGATAAGACTTTTCGAAGTCGCTAAAAAGCGTGGTTTGAAATTCAACGAAAAAACGCCGTCGCTACTGGAGAAATAAGGCTATTGAGGTATGGATTTTCGCACCGATCAATCAGTCCAGATCCAGAAAGACTAAAACCGCTTCGCGATTTACCATTACAACGAGACACCAAATCACAATAACACGTTGTGGACATTGTCAGCGAGTGAACGACGCTATTCTGTCGTCGATAGTGAATCCTAGGTAGTAGTCGAAGCCATTAAAACCGAAAGCACTATTTACTGGGGACTCATTTCTGATTAAATACTGAACAGGTATGTGTCGCTTTTATGTACAACTTTTAACGTTGTAGGAAGATTAGGAATGACAAAATCCAACAAAGGTGCCTCGGGCTCTCTTGCCATAACTTTGATATCACGTATCATCCAGAAGAAAACCAGGCTGTCGAGGCCTTATCCCGTTCGCAATAACTATTATCGACTCACCACAGGTCTTTGAAGGAAATACACGACTCTTTGTGTCAATCAGATGCTGTTCGGATGTGGCATCTCATACGTTTCAGAAGAGGTGACACCTGTCACTTCACGTTATTCCATGTAAACTGAGTTATAGCCGAGATTCTATATCTAGCCAAACGGTACTGTGATTAAAGCGACAGTGTATTTTGATAGAAGGAACGCACACTTTAAAGGTCCTCTTTCACCTGTTATTGAAAACAGGTACCTACTTACGATCATTGATGAATACTCAAGATTCCATCCCATTTGCGTTTTCCTGTCTGAATATGACGTCATTTACTGTCACCAAGTGCATCTGCCAGATTTTTTTTCGACATTTGATGTGTCCACTTACGTGAATTCAGATCGAGGCTCTAATTTCACGTATGAGGAAAGGAGAAGTTTTCTGCATATTAAAGGTAACAGCACCACTATAATCACGGCTTAAAACCTCCACAGTGAACGGACAGGTCGAGAAACTGAACGACACAACTTGGCGAGCGGTACTGTTCACGGCGAGATCGAAAAATGTCTTGCAGACATTGGGAAATTGTATTGTTAGATGCCTAACACAGAAAACCAGGTTCAGACATCTTTTTACCAAGCTGGCTCATCGTTTCGGGACCGGTTTTGAAACAACCTCATTTAAAGTATTCAAACTATAACACCTAAGTTGATGAGGTCAAGTTACCTAAACGTAGTCTACAATATGCCCATGTCCGCCTCCCCAACGGGAAAGAAGAGATACTGACCTATCTCCAGAAGGGCAATTTGCGCATTCACCCCTTAATGCTATGAAAACAACAGTTTTGAATCCGTTATTAGAACTTAAGGCTTAAATCAACTCGAACGTGATATGATACCCGAGGTGCAGATCGACGCTGTCCACCAAGTGGTCAGAAGTGCGGAATCTCCTCCTCAGCCTTATCCTGAAAGTACCGACAGATTGGAAATAATACCATTGTTGGAAAAACAACGAACTTTCCCTGAACCTCCTTTTAACTGCCACCTTCACTCACATTTCTTCTTAAAATAGTGTGTACATCTAATCTGGACATTGTCATCAATTATTCTCGTGAATATTTCCAAAATATTTTCTGTGAAACTTTTCCCAGACAAATTAAAGTAGCCGAAGAAGATGTAACGAGATGTAACTATTAATGCGCGTCATTAACTGACTGTTTCATTACATGGTCCCGTCTTCTCTTTCGAGTTCCTGCACCACTGTTGAGCAACAGGTCTTTAATCAATCCCGAGTGATCGTCCTCTTGTCGTTTACATAACATCCAGGCCCAAGTGTTTTCGATGAACATGCTTTTCAACAGAACTGTCTTCACACTTTTTCAGTGCCAGGTCTAGTAAGTGAGACAATCTAGACGTCGGTCTCTGTTGTGGACGACACAGATGTGCTCGCCAAACTTCTGTACTAAACGTACAGCATCAACTTTCTCAGGCAGTATGACAAAAATATCAATATATACGCAGTAAACCGGTAAACTGCTCAGTACTCTGCGCAACCCTCCTGTTTATTACCAGGACAATTTTTGACTTGAATCCGAATGAGAAAATGTCTGTTCATGACCGATTGATGTTTGTGTAGTCTTTCTCCTGCTGTCGCACAGCGGCAGAAATGGGCCGTACGATGGAGTGCTTATCTAAACAGAACAAGTAACATCATTTAGCGCGACCTAACAGTGGAGGGAAGAAAAAATCAACGTAATCACTTAACACCCAGCGGACTCCAAGAACCAAGCTGTTAACATGAATGCATTTCACAACGTTTACAAGTTTCTGTCGTGTCACTCAAAGCCCGTGAAACTGCGTATATCGGCCACGACAGAATTGGTCACCAATCAGTCAAATAATCCAGTTCCGTGTTGCCAAAATGAATTAACGCACAGCATATGATCCCTGTGATCACGGCCGGGTCATCCTTATCACACACGGTCACCGCATTATAGCAAGCTAGGCGATGTAATGAAAGTGCAGATCCCAGACGACCCAGCAGTGTCTCAGTCTTAAGTGGCCAAAAGATTTGATTTTGGAGCCTGCGCTCATTGTCGCTTTTAAGTGTGTATTAACAACCTCCACATCTATACTGACTAGATGAAGAAGTGCTGAAGACAATCTTTCAGCGAATCAACCTTTCTATTACTAACGAATTATATTCGTTAAGGTTCAACGTTTTGTTTCCGTTGTAACTCACACTGCCGATGGAATGATAATACAATAAGGATGACCAGTTATCCTCCAAACAGACGGCCTGAAATGCGTCCAACATTTCCCTATGGACCACAAACGTGGTATATTCATACGGAAGATGAATGCAGGCGCTCAGTATACGATCATCATTGTCTTATCCAGATATCTTGTATTACAGTAATATTGGACATTGACGGGGTGTGACGGCCTGTGCAACTCGATGACCTACTGGACTAAACTGGACAGTGTGGCCACCACATCAACAGTCACTCATACCAGGCAGACCAATATATAGAGGTCCGACAAACTAATTTCCTTGTCCTCCAGGTTGAGGGTTGGAAGAAGGATAACGTCTTTATCTGGATAAGGTACTAGTTCTGGTACACTGCCACCCGCCCGATGCCTTGCGGTACAGGCTTTTGAGCCAAAGAATTTGGTTGAAAAACTTAATCGTTCTCCTGACTAGGTCTGGGCGTCCTGGCACTATCTCGGACCACACAACCATGAATACTCATAATACTGTTAATTCCATATTGCATCAGTCGCCTCGCAGTATAAACCGGGTCACATTATCTGCTGCATACAGCGAGGTGGATAGGCGGAAGAATGTTACTGCTGACTCCCCCGCCACTGTCCTATCAAATATAGCTCTCAGGCCCCTCCTGATCCCCATTACTGATTATTCCGCAGGCTCATAAAAGATGTAGCTAATCGCAG